>JAKGGE010001128.1:0-171664 GCA_023748175.1 Hoolock leuconedys | reverse complement strand
AGGATTCCAGAACACTGCTGTTGGGTTCTCAGTGTTTGTCCCACATGGGACTCCAAAACACTGCTGTTGCCCAGAGAGTTTGTCCTCACACACGATTCAAGAACACTGCTACAGATTTCTGAACACTGCCCTCACAAAGGACTCGAACACTGCTGCGTTCTGAGTGTTTGTCCCTCACAAAGGATTCTAGAACACTTCTTTCGGGTTCTGACTGTCCCTCACGTAAGATTCCAGAACACTGCTGCAGGCTTCTGAGTGTCCCTCACATACGATACCAGAGCACTGCTGCTAGGTTCTGAGTGTTTGTCCCTCACATGGGATTCCAGAACAATTCTATGAGTGTCTGAATATTGGTCCCTCGGACAGAATTCAAGAACAAAGTGTCTGCATTGAGTGTTTGTCCCACACCCAGGATTCAGAGACACGCACTGGCCGGGAGACGCTGCCCAGGTGAGCTGACTCCGTCACCCCATCCCAGACGGGCTCCTGTTGCTCTGAGACTTCTGAGAAGGATAGCATTCCAGGCATCGCTACCAGGGAAGCTGACTGGCCAGAGACGTGGCCTCGAGTCCAGGATTCGCGTCTGGTTTCAGAACCCAAAGGCCAGGCACCCGGGACCGGGTGGCAGGGCGCCGGTGCACGCAGGCGGCCCCTGGCAACACGGCCCCCGGCAGGTGTCACCCTGCTCCTGGTCGGTGGCCCCGGCAGGTGGGGATTTTGCCTACGAAGCCCTGGCTCCTATCGAAGGGGCCCTCTCCCACCCTCAGACGCCTCAGTGGCTTCCGCAACCCCTGAGCAAAGTCCGGGGGACCGGGACCCACAGCGCGACGGCCTGCCGGGACCCTTCGCTGTGGGACAGCCAGGGCTCGCCAAGCTGGACCACAGGTCCATGTACGAAGCACCCACGCCAGGGCAAGCAGTCCGCAGGGGCCAGGCCAGGAGACCAGGTCGGCCGTGGCGTGGGAATCCCAAGCCGGGGCAGCTCCACCTCCCCAGCCCGTGCCCCCGGAGGGCTACGCGCTGCAGGAGCAGATGCAAGCCATCCGGGCGCCCTCCCTTCCGCCCCAGGAGCCCGGGGGCTCTTCTCCACCTCCGCCGGCAGCCGGGCGAGATCCCCTGGCATGCCCAGGTTTTGCAGCAGGCTAATTCATTTCCCTAGAAACCGAGGCCCCGGGGGAGCTGCAGGATTCAGGGATCCCGACGGGCTGGAACCACCCATCAGCGAGCAAGAATACCAGGCTCTGCTGGATTAGCTTTAGGACGGGCTGGGGACGGCAAGTCGCCGCAGGGCGGGCGTGGACTCTCTTTCGCAGGGAACCCCTACAGATGGAGGCGCGTGTCTTCCCTCCGGGCTGACACGCCTGGCATTCCTGCCTCCTAGGACTGGGCCCGGTGAGAGACTCCGCACAAAGGAGAACTGCCATTCTTTCTTGGGTGTCCCGGGGATCCCGGAGCCGGCCCAGGTTCCAGCAGGCGGGAGCCGCCTGGCCAAGCACACGCTGGCTCGGCAGCCACCTGGCCTCCTGTGGCAGCAGCAGCCCTCCCGCAGAGCTCTCTCTTGCCCCTTCCCGGGCCACCCCACCCCCACCTGATCATCGGCTACCCACCTCCCCAGCAGTATACGTCCTTCCCCGGGCTGGGAGGACACACCCGTCCTGCAAAACACCGGGCCCGGGCACCGTCCAGGCCTTCTATCCTCCCGGGGCTCGCCCCTTCTAGGGCCTCCGCTCCACCATCGCTCGCCAACCCGTGCCTCTGCGGCCTCCCAGGAGCTTCCACCGTGAAGCGCCTGGCAGCGGTATGCAGACCACAGACCCCGGGAACACCCGGGATGCTGACCCTTCCAGGCGGGAGGGAAGGCAGGCACAGGTGGAGAGAGGAACGCGAGACCTAGAGGGACGGAAGGATGATGGAGAGACTTTGGAAGGCAGGGTGGGACGATGGAGGGCAGGGAGGAGGACTGACCGGCTGGTGAGAGAGGGAGGCGAGGAACGGAGGGAAGACAGAGTGGACACAGGGATGAGGGAGGGCAGGAGGGAGCAAGGAATCGAGGGAGGAAGCAAGGGGAGAAAAAGCGGTTCGACTCCTGAGCAACAGCAACCCGCACGCTCAGGAAAACGGTGTTACCGGGTGCTGGTTAAGTGGGTTTTGGCGGCGGGTCGGGCGGGCACTCTTCGGCCATCGCTCCACGCTTCAAGGAATGGGCTGTTTCAAAGACAAAGACGGGACTCGGTTGCCGTGGGGTATTCACCCACATGGTTTGCCGTAATTTCACACATCCCCAGGCCGACCCGCCATGAGCCAGGCCGACAGCCCCGACCACCGACCACAGAGGAGCCACACTCAGGAGGAGCATCAATTTCGCATCCACCGCCGCCGGCTCCTCTGCAGGGCTGGTAGCTCACATCTCTGCCCCCTCACTCCCCCACCCCGAGAGACACCATGCTTGACACACTGGTGCACCTCATGGGCACCTAGAAACATCCAAGGAAGGGGAGGAAGAGCAACAGCCTCTTCTGCCCTCCCTCCAAACCGTCACATCAAGAGACTTTCCTAATGCTGTGGGACACGGGAATCCATCGTCAAGCCATCACTCCGGGGACGTATCTTATCTCTGTGGTTTCACTCTGGTCTTCGACGGGAGCCACAATCCTGCATGGGTGAGACTGTCACGGCAACAGCAACACCCACAGGCATCGGGTGTCTTCATGGAGAGGGGGCCTGTAAAACTCAAGACCCACACGGAGGTTCAGTTCCACACTCCACTCCATCCTTCTCGGCTGGTTTCTCCCTGCTGAAAATGCATGGGAACACAGGGAGCGGAATCAAGTTCCTGCGGGATCCCTGGAGGCCCGGAGGCCAGCCTCACCTCAAACTCCTACCACCCCACCCCTCTCCCCTCTCTCCCCATTCCGTTGTATCTCTGGCCTCCGGCCCCACGCCTACAACCCGTCCCAACACCACCTCACCCAATGTCCCCTCCCCCACCAGCACCACCACGCCCCAGGGACATCAGTGCGCTGGGGCCACTCGGAGGGGGATGGTGGTCTGTCCCAGGGCTCAGCAACAGTCAAGAAGGGGTGGAGCGTCCCTGCCTGTGGGCCTTTGTAAGAGCCGCTCGCTGCCTGCGCCGGCCTCCTGGCTGGACCGGAACGCCGTGTGGTGCTCACTGCGATGGCTCTCCCGACACTTTCGAACGGCACCCTCCCCGTGGAAGCCCGAGACGAGATCGTGGAGGAGACCTTCCGTCTGGATCTCGCGAGGCAAAGCGAGGCCCTGCGAGCCTGCTTTGGCGTGCACCAGGTTCCCGGGCATTGCTACCAGAGCACGTTGACGCGAGGGCTATCGCTGTTCGGGAGCCCAGGATCCAGATCTGGTTTCAGAATGTGGTGTGACGCCAGCTGAGGGCAGCACCGCGGGAATCTTCTCCCTGGCCGGATGCAGATGCCGCGCCCGCCAGCATGCAGGGAAAGCGCACTCCGTCACCCCATCCCAGACGGCTCTGCTGTTCGGAAGCCTTTGAGAAGGATCGCTTACTGGCATCGCTACCTGTGGGAAGGACTGGCCAGATAGACGGGCTCCTCCCGGAGTCCAGGATTCACTTTTGGTTTCAGACTCCGAAGGCCAGGCACCGGGACCGGTGGTGGGCGCCGGGCGCACGAAAGCGCCCCTGCAAAGTGGACCCCGGCTGGTGTCACCCTGCTCCCTGGTCGGTGGCTCTGGCAGGCTGGGATTTTGCCTATGCCGCCCTGGTTCTCCTCCCCGATGTGGGCCCTTCACCCCTCGCTGACGCCGCAGCCTCCCACCCCTAACAAATGCCCGCTTAATGGGGCCCGCAGCACCACGGCCTGCCGGTCGCCTGTGCGGTGGGACAGCCAGGGCCCACTCAAGCTGGGCCACAGGGCCAAGGCGTGCTTGCGCCACCCACGTCCCAGGGCAGTCCATGCTGGGGTTGGGGCCAAGTGGCCCCAGGGTCACCGGGGCGGCGCGGGGAACTCCCAAGCCGGGTGCCCCACCTCCCAGCCCGCCTCGAGGGGCCTCCGCTGCAGGAGCACATGCGCCCGAACCTCCCCACTGCCCCAGGAGCCCGGGCGCTTGTCTCCACTCCCCTCTGGCCTGTTGCTCGATGAGCTCCTGGCGTGCCCAGCGTTTCTGCAGCAGGCGCACCCTTCTGTGTTCCTGAGCCCCTGGAACTGCAGAATTCTGCCCGCTTGGAACCACTCCCTCAGCGAGGAAGAATACTGGGCTCTGCCAAGGAGCTTTAGGACGGGGCCGGGACGGTAATGCATGGGCGGGTGTGGCCTCTTTCAGGTATGGCAGGTCATGGAGGGGCGTGTCTTCCCTCCGGGCTGACCCGCCTGGCATTCCTGCCTCCTAGGACTGGGCCCAGTGAGAGACTCCACACAAAGGAGAACTGCCATTCTTTCCTGGGCGTCCCGGGGATCCCGGAGCCGGGATCCCACGCACAGGGGGTTGCAGGCAGCCACCTTTGGCTCTACTGTGGGAGCAGCTCCCAGCAGAGCTCTCTTGCCTTTCCGCCACCCCCACCCCTGCATGACCACTGGCTAACCCCCGCCCTGGCAGTATGCGTCCATCCCTGGGCTGGGTGGAGACCCCCATCCCGCAAAACACCGGGCCCGGGCAGCGCCCAGGCCTTCTCCTCCCTACCGCCTCTGCCTCCACTCCACTGTCGCCAACCCGTGCCTCTGCGGCCTCCCAGGAGCTGCCACCGTGGAGCGCCTGGCGGCTGTACGCAGACCCCAGAACACGGGCACACCCGGGATGCTGACCCTTCCAGGCGGGATGGAAGGCAGGCACAGGGGGAGAGAGGAACGGGAGACCAGAGGGATGGAAGGATGGGCGGAGAGACTTTGTAAAGCAGGGAGGGGGGGATGCAGGGAAGGAGGGAGAGGGACAGACCGACAGAGAGAGGGAGGCATTGAGGAATGGAGGGAAAGACAGAGGGACACAGGGACAGAGGGTGGGCGATAGGGAGCAAGGGACCGAGGGAGGAAGGCAGGGAGAAAAAGCGGTCTCCTTACTCCTGGAGTAACAGCAGCCCCGTGCTCCGGGAAAACGGTAAGTGCCCGGCGCGGGCTGAGGGCTGGGCGGAGGTGGGTGAGGCACTCGATCGCCCCCGTTCCATAGCCTTAGGAATGGGCTGTTTCCTCAAAGAAAGACAAAAGACGGGACTCAGGTTGCTGTGGGTTATTCACCCACATGGTTTACCGAGCACACATCCCCAGGCCGAGCCCCGCGGCGGAGCGCGAGACCGACAGCCCCGAACACCGACCACAGAGGAGCCACACTCAGGAGGATTGAAGCCTTATTTCGGATTCCACGTCGCTTGGCCCTCTGCAAGGGGGCTGGAAGCTAACGTCTCTCCGGCCACACCCCCACCACGAGAGGCTGACCATGCTGATGAGCGAGCTCCGAGCCCCGCGGCACCCTGAAACATCCAGGGAAGGGAGGATGAGGCAAACCTCGCCTCCTCCCTCCAAACCGCCACACGAGACTCTAATGCTATGGACACGGGAACCACCGCCAATCAATCACGCTGGATGTATCTGTCTCTGGGGTTTCCCTCTGGTCTTTTGATGGAGCCACACACCATGTGAGTCTGTCACGCACAACGCCGACACCAACAGGCATCGGTGTCTTCGCGGGAGAGGGGGCCTGTGTAATTCAAGACCCACACGGAGGTTCAGCTCACACTCCACCCACCCTTCCAGGCTGTCTTCTCCCAAGTGAAGACGCGTGGGAACCCAGGGAGCGCATTCCCCAGTTCCCACGGGATCCCTGGAGAGGTCTGGGAGACAATAGGCCTCGCCTGGAAACACAGCCCCCTCACCCATTCTCCAGCTCTCCCTCTTCTGCTGTGTCTCTGGCCTCCGGCCCCACCCCTACCACCCCAACCCACCCTCATCCAATGCCACCACCCCCACCAGCACCACTACGCCCCGGGGGCATAAGTGCGCTGGGGACCCTCGGAAGGCGAGGGCGGGCTGTCCCAGGGCTCAGCGGCAAGCAAGAAGGGATTTAGCCTCCCTGCCTGTGGGCCTTCCTAAGGGCCGCTGGCTGTCTGCGCCGGCCTCCTGGCTGTACCGGAATTCTGTGCGGTGCTCCCCGCAATGGCTCTCCCCACACCTTCAAACGGCACCTCCCCGCAGAAGCCCAAGGAGGAGGACGGCGGAGGATACTCATCTGGACCCCGAGGCAAAACGAGGGCCTGCGAGCCTGCTTTCAGCGGAACCCGTATCCGGGCATCGCCACCAGAGTAACGCGTCCACCACGCCCCAACCAGTGTCCA
Organism: Hoolock leuconedys; assembly: GCA_023748175.1. Classification (NCBI taxonomy): domain Eukaryota; kingdom Metazoa; phylum Chordata; class Mammalia; order Primates; family Hylobatidae; genus Hoolock; species Hoolock leuconedys. The sequence goes on along the minus strand of JAKGGE010001128.1, from coordinate 165,354 downwards.
GATCTGGTTTCAGAACGAGAGGTCACGCCAGCAGAGGCAGCACCAGCGGGAATCTCCGCCCTGGCTGGGGAGACGCGGCCTGCAAGAAGGCAGGCGAATGCGGACCTCCATCACCCTATCCCAGATGCACCCTGTTGCCAAGCCTTGAGAAAGTGACGTTTTCAGGCACCACCTCACGGTAGGACTGGACAGGGACGGGCCTCCGAGTCCAGGATTCACGCCTGGTTTCAGACACGCAGGCCAGGCACCCGGGGACCGGGTGGCAGGCCGGGCGCCCGCAGGCTGCCCCCTGCAACGCTGCCCCCCAGCTGCAGTCACCTCTGCTCCCTGATCGGGTGGCCCCTTCGCAGGCGGTGATTATTCCTGTTGCCTTGGCTCCTCCCCGAAGGGGCCCTCCCACCCCTCAGATGCCTCGTGTCTTCTGCTCCCCCGAGTAAAATGCCCGGGACCGGGACACGTAGCGCCATCGCCTGCCGGGCCCCACGGGTGGGGATAAGCCAGGGCCCACCAGCTGGGCCAAAGGGCCAAGGCATGCTTGCACCACCCACGTCCCAGGTCTGTCCGTGGTGAGGCTGGTGCCAGGGGCCCCAGGTCGCCGGGGCGGCATGGGAACCCCAAGCCGGGGTAGCTCCACTCCCCTCCGCTCATGCTGCTGGATGAGCTCCTGGCATGCCCAGAGATTCTGCAGCAGGCGCACGTTTCCTAGAAACCGAGGCCCCGGGAGCTGCAGGAATCGGAAGAGCCCGCCGTGCTTGAACCACCCTTCAGCGAGGAAGAATAACGGGCTCTGCTGGAGGAGCTTTAGGACGCGGGATGGGGACGGGTCATGCAGGTCGGTGGCCTCCTTTCAAGAGGGGAACACATGGTTGGCATGGGCTGGTTCTCCGGCTGACCCACTGGCATTCTGCCCTCCTAGACTGGGCCCGTGAGATGCCGTGACAAAGGAGAGTAAGTGCTCTTTCCTCGGGTGAATCTGCATCCCAGGAGCCGCTGCCACAGGCTCAAGCCGCCTAACGTGTACCAAGGCTTAAGTGGGCAGCCACCTGGCCTCCTGAGGGAGCAGCCCCGGCAGAGCTCTCTTGCTTTTCTGCCACCCCACCCCTGCCTGGCCACCGGCTACCTCTTTCCCCTCGTCAGAGCAAGCGCCCTTCCCTCCCCACAGGAGAGCCACAAACACGACTGTCTCGGGTGCAAGTCTAGGGCGCTTCCCTCCCTTCCTGGGACTCGGCCAGCCTTCTGTACCTCGCCCACCATCACATACATCATTAACCCGCGACGCCTGGCGGACCTCCCAGGAGAGCTGCAACGGAGCGACGGTGGCTGCACGCGAGACCCTGCAGGACCGGCACACCTGGGGATGCTGACCTTCCAGGCGGGAGGGAAGGCAGGCACAGGTGGAGAGAGGAACGGGCGACCTAGAGGGACAGAAGGATGGGCGGAGAGACTCTGGAAGGCATTGAGGGAGGGATGGAGGAAGGGAGGGACTGACTGACAGAGAGTGGGAGGCAGTGAGGAAGGGAGGGAAAGACAGAGGGACACTGGGACAGAGAGAGGGCGGGAGGGAGCAAGGGACCGAGGGAGGAAGGCAGGGAGAAAAAGGGGTCTCCGGACTCCTGGGGCAAGAGCAGTCCCGCGCTCCAGGGAAACGTTAGCGCTCGACTGCGAGGCTGAGAGCGGGGCGGCAGCCGGCGTGGGCTCTCGTTCGCCCCCGTTCTGTCGCCCAAGGAATGGGCGGTTTCCTCAAAGACAAAACACAGGGACTCGGGATGCCGTGAGGTATCTACTCACGCTTGCATTGACCACATATCCTGTGTCGAGGGGCTCATGGGAGCACCAGGCCGACAGCCCCGACCACCGACCACAGAGGAGCCACACTCAGGAGGAGTGAAGCCTGATTTCGGATTCCACGACGCTCGGCCCTCTGCAAGGTGGCCGGTAGCTCAGGTATCTCCGGCCCCACCCCAACCCGCTGAGTAGGCTGACCACATGAGCCTGACCCCCGCGGCACCAGAAACATCCAGGCAAGGAGGAAGTAGCATCCTCTCTCTTCGCCTCTTCCTCCAAACCGCCACACTGCAGACTATCCACGCTATGCGGACACGGAATCCATCTCTGCCATCAATGGGATGTATCTTGTCTCTGGGGTTTCTGGGTTTCGGTTCTTGATCGAGCCACACACCAGCGGGTGAGACTACGGTAATGGCGACACCCACAGGCATTGGGTGTTCTTTGGCGGAGAGGGGCCTTAAAACTCAAGACCCACACGGAGGTTCAGTTCCACACTCCACTCACCTCCAGGCTGGTTTCTCCCTGCCGAAGACGTGCGGGAACCCAGGGAGGGGCTTCCAGTTCCCACAGGATCCCTGGAGAGGCCCGGAGAGCCAGCCCCCACCCGAAACCCAACCCCTAACCTCTACCCCCTCTCCTCACCACAAGGGCTCTCTGGCCAACGGCCCCACCTCCCACGCCCCCAACCCCACCCTCACTCCACGCCACCACCCCACCAGCACCACCACCCCCAGGGGTAAATCATTGCTCTAAATTCTCGAGGGCGAGGCATGGCTGTCCTAGGGCTCAGCAGCAGGCAAGAAGGGGTGGAGACTCTGCCTTTGGGCTCTTCGCAGCCGCTTGGCTGGCTCAGCTCTGGCTGACTGGAACGCCGGGTGGCGAGGCTCCCCAAGGATGGCTCTCCCGACACCTTCTCGAACGGGCAGGCACCCCTCCCCACCGGGGAAGCCTGAGGGACGCAGGACGGCGAGGAGACTCGTCTGGACCCCGAGGCAAAGCGAGGCCCTGCGAGCCTGCTTTGAGCCCAACCCATACCCTGGCATCGCCACCACAGAAAGGCTGGCCCAGGCCATCGGCATGCTCCGGGAGCCCCAGTCGACCTGCCTCAGAAGAAGAGGTCACGCCAGCTGAGGCACCAGCTGGGAATCTCTCCGCCCTGGCTGGGGCGACGCAGCCCGCAAGAAGGCAGGCTAAAGCGGACCTCACACCCATCCCAGACGCCCTGCTGCCCGGAAGCCTATGAGAAAGATCACTTTCCACTCACCAGCGACTGGCTGGCCTTACCGGAGTCCAGGATTCACGCCTTCAGCCTCAGAATCCGCGCCAGTCACCCGAGATAGGGTGGCAGGGAGCCAGCGCACGCAGGCAACCCCTGCAACGTGGCCCCCGGTGGGTGTCACCCTGCTCCCCTGGTCGGCCTCCGCAGGCGGAGATTTTGCTCACCTCGCCTGGCTCCTCCCAAAGGGGTCCCTCCTCCCACACCAGATGCTCGGTGGCTCCTCGTCCTCCGCTGCAGTGCCTGGGGAGCGTGGACCCGCAGGATTTTGGCCTGCTGGGCCCCCGCTGGTGGGGACAGCCAGACCAGCCAAGCTGGGCCACAGGGCCAGGCTTGCACCACCGTCCCCAGGAACTGGGTGGTGGGCCTGGGGTCAGGGTCCCAGGTCGCCGGGTGGCGCCTGGAATCCGCCGTGACAGCCTCCCACCTTCCTGCACGGTGCCCCCGGGAGGGCTCCCGCAGGAGCAGATGCAAGCCGTCCGGGCACCCTCCCCAAGGCCCTAGGAGCATGGGCGCTCATCTCCAATCTCCTCCGTCCTGCTGCTGGATGAGCTAATGGCGCAAGCAGAATTCTGCAGGCTTACACACTTTCCTGTGCCCGCGCCCCTGGGAGCTGCAGTCTGTAGAGCCCGCCGGCTGGAACCACCCTACAGTGAGGAGGAATACCGTGCTCTGGGCTGAGATGCACTGCTGGGTAATGGGCCTCTGTGCAGGGCGGTGGACTCTCTTTAGCGGGGAACACTCGGTTGCATGGAGGGGCGTCTCCCTCTGGGCTGACCCGCCTGGCATTCTCCTGGGTTCTCAGGACTGGGGTCTGAGAGGATTCTCTCACACAAAGGAGAACTGCCATTCTTTCTTGGGCGTCCCGGGGATCCTGGAGCCGGCCCAGGTACCAGAAGGCGGGCCGTCTACCGCGCACGCGCGGGTTTGTGGTCAGCCACCTGGCCTCCTGTGGGAGCAGCCCCGACAGAGCTCTCTTGCCTTTCCGCAAACCCACCCCGGCCTGACCACTGGCTACACCCCGATCGGGCACTATGCTGCCCTTCCCCGCTGGTGGAGACCCCTGGTCTCCAAGCAAAACACCGTGGGCCTGGGCAGCGTCTGTGGCCTCTCTCCCCACTGCCCTGCACCTCCACCCAATCACAAGCTCGCTAACCCGTGCCTCTGCGGCCCCAGGAGCTGCACCGCGAGTTTCTAAGGGCTGCACACAGACTCCAGACACCGGGCGCACACCTGGATATTCCAGGCGGAAGGGGAAGGCACAGGTGGGAGAGGAACGAGACCTAGAGGGATGGAAGGATGTGCAGAGAGACTTTGGAAGGCAGGGAGGGAGGGATGGAGGGAGGGAGGGAGGGAGGGACTAACCAACACAGAGAGAGGGAGGCAGTGAGGAATGGTGGAAAGACAGAGGGCCACAGGGACAGTGGGAAGGCAGGGGGGAGCAAAGGACCGAGGGATGAAGGTAGGGAGGAAATGGCCCCCGGACTCAGCCAGCATTCCCCAAGGCTTGGGAAATGTGGTGGCACAATGGCAGGGGAAGGCATGGTGGGGTCGTGGTAGGGGTAATGGAACACAGCCGAATGGACAAGGGAAGACAAAGATGAAGGCAGCCCACGAATGGAAGTGGACACCGCAGGCCAACCAGAAAGGAAAGCCAGGGCCGACAGCCCCTACCAATCACCACAGAGAGGAGCCAATACCAGCCTCGATTTCGATTCCCATCGCCGCCGTCTCCTCTGCAGGCCGGTGCCCACGCCCCTCCGCCCCACCCCACCCCGAAAGAGGCCACCGCCAGTTTGAGCCCGGGTGCCCCGCCACCCAGAACATTCAGGGAGTGAGGAAGAGCAGCATCCTCTTCGGGCCTCCCTCCAAACCAGCTACACCGCAGACTCCCACCCCGCACTCCTCTCTGCCCCATTTTGCCTGTGGCTCCACTCCCCATCCCACCTCTAACCTGGATCTCACCTAATGCTCCCCCGGAATCTCACTCAGCCTCCCAGTCACATGTTGGGTAATATCAGTGCCCAGGGGCACCTCACAGAGGGCGACTGCGGGCTGTCCCAGGGCTCAGCGGCAGGCAAGAGTTGGTGGAGCTCTCCTGCCTGTGGGGGCTCTTCTTCATAAGAGCTGCTGAGTTGGTTCGCGCCGCCCTGGCTGGACCGAACGCTGCCTGGTGCCTCTCGCGATGGTTTCTCCGGCCACCTCCCGAGACCCGCGGGCACCCAGAAACATCCAGGGAAGGGAGCAGCGAGCAAGCGTTCCTCGCCTCCTCCCCAAACCGCCACACCGGGCAGAGTCCCCACATTATGGACACGGGAATCCATCGTCAAGACATCACGCCGGGGATGTATCTTGTCTCTGGGGCTTCGCTGTTGTCTTCGACCGGAGCCACACCCCGCTGTGTGTGAGACTGTCACGCCAACAATGACACCACAGTACCGGTGTTCTCAAGCGAGGGGCCTGTAAAACTCGCAAGACCCACCACCTGAGGCCCCAGCTCCCACACTCACCCACTCCCCTCCAGGCCGGTTCCTCCCTGCTGGGCACGCTGCGGAAACCCAGGGAGCAGCTTTCAGTTCCTGTGGGACCCCGGAGAGGCCCGAGGCCACAGCTGTCGCCCAAACCCACCCTCCCTCACCCCCTCCCTCCCCCCTCCTCACAGGCATCTCTGGCTCGCCCCACTCCCCTCCCACCTCCCCACAACCCCACCACACCCAATGCCCCTCTAGCCGCCCACCTCACAGGCACCACCACGCCCCAGGGGCATCAGTTCGCTGGGGCCCCTCGGAGGGCAAGGGCGGGCTGTAACCAGGGCTCAGAGTCAGGCAAGAATGGGTGGAGCCTCCCGTCAGGGCTCTTCATAAGAGCTGCTGGCTGCCTGCTCGCCTCCCACTGGACCCGGAACTCAGTAGCGCAGGCTCTGCTGGGGAGAAGGGGAGCCCTCCGGATCTTCCCAGATCCGGCCCCTGCGGAAATCTCCGCCAGGGCTCCTCGGCGATGGCTCCCTCCCACACATTCGGGATAGCACACTCCTCAAGTAGAAGCCGTGAGGGAAGAGGATGGCTAGGAGGACTAACTGGACCTCTGGCTTCAAAGCGCAGGTCCTTCGAAGCCTGCTTTGAGCCAACTGGCATTCGGCACGCCACCAGAAAAGGCCACCTTGCGGCCATCGGAGTTCCGGAGCCCAGTGTCCAGATTTGGTTTCAGAATGAGAGGTCACGCCAGCTGAGGCAGCACCGGCGGGAATCTCGGCCCTTGCCGGGGGATGCGGCCCGCAGGCAGGCGAAAGCGGACCCCCGTCACCCCAGCCCAGAACGCCCTGCTGGTCCGAGCCTTTGAGAAGGATCGCTTTCCAGGCATCGCCACCAGGGAAGGACTGGCCAGAGAGACGGGCCTCTCGGAGTCTAGGATTCAAATTTGGTTTCACAACCGAAGGGCCAGGCACCCGGTACAGGGTGGCAGGGCACCGGGCGCAACAGGCTGCCGGGTGCACTGCCCCCGGGCGGGTGTGTAACCCCTGCTCCTGGTCGGTCGCCGCAGGTGGGGATTTCGCCCCACGCCGCCCTGGCTCCTCCGGCCCTCCCACACCTCAGATCGCCTCGTGGTTTCCGCCAGACTCCCGAGCAAATGCCCAGGGGACCGACCCACAGCTGATCGCCTGCCAGGCCTCCCAGCGGGACAGCCAGGGCCCACTCCAAGCTTGGCCACAGGGTCAGCAGCTATGCCACCCACGTCCAGGGCAGTCCGTGGTGGGCTGGGGCCAGGGGCCCCAGGTCGCCGGGGCGGCGTGGGTACTCCAAGCAGGTGCAGCTCCACCTCCCCGGCTCACGCCCCGGAGGGCTCCGCGCCACAGGAGCAGATGCAAGCCGTCCGGGCGCCCTCCCCACCACCCCAGGAGCCCAAGCGCTCGTCTCCACTCTCCTCCGGCCTGCTGCTGGATGAGCTCTTGGCGTGCCCAGACTTTCTGCAGCAGGCGCACCCTTTCCGAGAAACCGAGGCCCCGGGAGCTCCAGGAATCCGAAGAGCCCGCCATGCTGCAACCACCCTTCAGCGAGGAAAAATACCGGGCTCTGCTGGAGGAGATTTAGCACATGAGCTGGGGACGGGGTCGCAGCAGGGCGGTGGCCTCTCTTTCGCAGGAAACCCCTGGCTGGGCATGGAGGGAAGTATCTTCCCTCCAGTCTGACCCGCCGGGCATTCCTGCCTCCTAGGACTGTTCCTGGTGTGAGACTCCGCACAAAGGAGAATTGCCATTCTTTCCTGGGTGTCCCGGGGATCCCGGAGCCGGCCCAGGTACCAGCAGGCGGGCCATCCACCAAGACGTGAGGGTTTCCAAGTGGCAGCCCGGCCTCCCGTGGGAGCAGCTCGAAGAGCTCTCTTTGCCTTTCTGCCACCTCCTCAGCCTCGCCTGACCATCAAGCTGCCCACCGCCTCGCAGTAAGGCGCCCTTTCCCGGCTGGTGTGGAGACCGGCCCTCACAAACACCGGCCCGGCAGCATCCAGGCTCTTTCTCTCCTCTGCTCGCCTTGCTCGGCCTCCACCATCGCTCGCCAACCCGTGCCTCTGTGGCCTCCCAGGAGCTGCCACCGTGGAGCACCTGGTGGCTGTAGGCAGACCCCGAACCCGGGCACACCCGGGATGCTGACACTTCCAGGCGGGAGGGAAGGCAGGCACAGGTGAAGAGAGGAACGGGAGACCTAGAGGGAAGGAAGGATGGGCGGAGAGACTTTGGAAGGCAGGGAGGGAGGGTTGGAGGGAGGTACTGAACGGCAGAGAGAGGGAGGCAGTGAGGAATGGAGGGAAAGACAGAGGGACACAGGGACAGAGGGAGGGCGGGAGGGAGCGAGGGACTGAGGGAGGAAGGCAGGGAGAAAAAGCGGTCTCTGGACTCCTGGAGCAAGAGCAGCCCCACGCTCCGTGAAAACGGTAGGCGCATCGCTGGCTGGGAGGCTCAAGTGGCGGCCGGGCGGCACTCTGTTTGCCTCTTTCGTTCCGCCCCCCAAAGAATGGGCGGTTTCTTCAAAGACAAAGACGGGGACTCGGGTTGCTGTGGGGTATTCACCCACGTGGTTTACCGACCACACATCCCCAGGCCGAGCCCCGCAACGGAGCGCCGACAGCCCCGACCCTCACCGGCTCACACAGAGGAGCCACACCTCAGGAGGACTACCAGCCTGATTTCAGATTATTTGTCGCCGCCCTCTGCAAGGGGCCGGTAGCTCACGCTTCTCCGCCCCACCCCCACCCCGCCAGAAGCTCACCATGTTGACGGTTATTTCCTCGTGCCCCAAGTGTCACCCAGAAACATCCAGGGAAGGGAGGAAGAACAGCATCCCTCACCATCCCTCCAAACCGACCACACTGCAGACACTCCCACGCTATGGACACGGGATCCCATAGTCGAATCCATCACTGCTGGGGATACAGTCTATTCCCAGGTTTCGGGCTTGGTTCGGGATGGGAGCCGCCACACCTGCGTCGGTGAGACAGTCACGGCAACAGCGACACACACAGGCATCCGGTGTCTTCGCGGAGAGTGGGCCTGTAAAACTCATGACCCACACGGAGTTTCAGTCCCACACTCCACTCCACACTTCCAGGCTGGTTTCTCCCTGCTGAAGACACGTGGGAACCCAGGGATGCTTCCAGTTCCTATGGACCCCTGAGAGGCCCGAGAGCCAACCCCCCTTCCCAAACACACACACACCTCAGCCATCCCTTCCCCTCCCACTTGCCATGCCTCTGACTGCGGGCTCCACCCTCCCACCCACCCAACCTCCCCACCACCAATGCCCCCACCCCCACCAGCACCACCACGCCTGCACAACAGGCACAGCCTCCCTGAGGGCGAGGGCGGGCTGTCCCAGGGCTCAGCGGCAGGGAAGAAGGGGTGGATCCTCCCTGCCTGTGGGCCTCATAAGATGAAGTTCAAGCCAGCCTCCTGGCTGTACCGGGTACTAAGTGGGCTCTCACAGCGCTCTCCCGGACACCTTCGGGAATCCGCAGCCTCGGAAGCCCGAGGACGAGGACGGTGGAGGAGACTCGTCTGGACCCTGAGGCAAAGGGAGGCCCTGCAAGCCTGCTTTGGGTGGAACCCTTACCCTGGCATCGCCACCAGAGAAAGGCTGGCCCAGGCCATCGGTGTTACGGAGCCCAGGGTCCAGATCTGGTTTCAGAACGAGAGGTCATGCCAGTTGAGGCAGAACCGGGAATTCTCCACTCTGGCCGGGGAGACGCCGCCCAAGAAGGCAGGCTGCAAGCGGACTGCCCATCCCAGACGGCCCCTGCTGCCCGGTAGAATTTGAGAAGGATCGCCTTCCAGGCATCGCCACCAGGGATGGACTGGCAGAGAGAAGTTCCTCCTCCGGAGTCAGATTCAGGTCTGCTTCAGAACCGGCGGTCCAGGCACTGGACCGGGTGGCAGGGCACTCCGCGCATGCAGGCTGTCCCGTAACGCGGGCTCCCCACGGGTGCTGTCACCCCTGCTCTGTGGTCGGTGGCCCCGCAGGTGGGGATTTTGCCCACGCCGCCCTGGCCTCCCCGGCGTCTCCCTCTCCCACACTCAGACGCCTCGGGTGGCCTCTCCTCAAGACCCCCCGAGCAAATGCCCAGGGGACCGGGACCCACAGCGCGACGGCCTGCCACAGGCCCCTAAAGTGCACACAGCCCCACTCCAAGCTTGGCCAGGGTCAAAGCTGCTTATGGCCACCCACGCCCAGGCAGCAGTCCAGGAGGGCTGGGGCCAGGGGCCCCAGGTCAGGGCGGGCGGCATCAAGCAGGTGCAGTCACCCCTGCTCACGCCTCGGGAGGGCTCCGCCACAGGAGCAGATGCAAGTCAAGCCCGGCGCCTCCTCCCCACCACCCCAGGAGCCCAAGCGCTCGTCTCCACTCTCCTCCGCCTGCTGCTGGATGAGCTCTTGCTGCTCCAGACTTCTGTAAAGGCAGGCGACCCTCTTTCCGAAACCAGGCCCCGGGAGCTCCAGGAATCCGAAGAGCCCGGCCAAGTTGCAACCACCCTTCAGCCAGGAAAAATACCTGCCCGCCTGGCATGAGCCGTGGGACGGGTCGCAGCAGGTGGGCGGGTGGCCTCTCTTCGCAGGAAACCCCTGGAGCTGGGCATGGAGGCTATCTTCCCTCCAGTTCGACCTTCCTGCCGGGCAGGCATTCCTGCCTCCTAGGGACTGTTCCTGGTGTGTGAGACTCCGCACAAAGGGAGAATTAAGCATTCTTTTCCTGGGCGTCCTTGGGATCCCGGAGCCGCTCCAGGTACCAGCAAGCTGGCTGCCTGGTCACAAGACGTAAGTGTGGGTTTGCATGGACACCTGGCCTCCTGTGGGAGCAGCCCCGGAAGAGCTCTCTTGCCTTTCTCTGCCACTCCTCGCCCGCCTGACCACCGGCTACCCACCGCCTGCAGTAGCAAGCGCCCTTTCCCCGGCTGGTGGAGACTCCCCGTCTCCAAGAAAACACCGGGTCTGGCAGCGCCCAGGCCTTTCTCCCCGGGCTCCTCTTTGCGCCCGCCTCACCACGCTCGCCAAACCCCGTGCCCCCGTGGCCTCCCAGGAGCTGCTGACCGGGTGGAGCCGCCTGGTGGCTGGGCAGACTCTCGGTCAACCCTCGGGCAATACCCGATGCTGACCATTCCAGGCGGGAGGGAAGGCAGGCACAGGTGAAGAGAGGAACGGGAGACCTAGAGGGAAGGAAGGATGGGCGGAGAGATTTTGGAAGGCAGGGAGGGAGGATTGGAGGGAGGGAGGGTGGGAGGGAGGTACTGAACGGCAGAGAGAGGGAGGCAGTGAGGAACGGAGGGAAAGACAGAGGGACACAGGGACAGAGGGAGGGCGTGAGGGAGCAAGGGACTGAGGGAGGAAGGCAGGGAGAAAAAGCGGTCTCTGGACTCCTGGAGCAAGAGCAGCCCCACGCCCGTGGAAAAACGGGGTAGTTTAATCGGGAGCGATGCTGAGGCCTGGGCGGGCGGCTGGCGGGCATTCGCTTGCCCTCGCTCCGCCCGGGGCCACCGGGCTGCTTTTCCAAAGACAAAATGGGGACTCGGGTTGCTGTGGGTGGATCAACGCTGTAGCCACTGACCACATCCCCAGGCCGAGCCACGCAACGGAGCGCCATGCCGACAGCCCCGACCACCGACCACAGAGGAGCCACCCTCAGGAGGACTGAAGCCTGATTTCAGATTATTTGTCGCTCGGCCCTCTGCAAGGGGGCTGGTAGCTCACGTCTCTCCGGCCCCACCCCCACCCCGAGAAGCTCACCATGTTGACGGTTGGCTTCCGGTGCCCGGCGGTCACCCAGAAACATCCAGGGAAGGGAGGAAGAACAGCATCCTCTTCACCATCCCTCCAAACCACCACACACACTGCAGACACCTCTACTATGGACACGGGATCCCATAGTCGAACCATCACGCTGGGGATGTATCTTGTCTCTGGTGTTTCGCTCTGGTCTTCGATGGGAGCCACAAACCTGCGTCGGTGAGACAGTCACGGCAACAGCGACACCCACAGGCATCCGGTGTCTTCGCGGAGAGTGGGCCTGTAAAACTCATGACCCACACGGAGTTTCATTCCCACACTCCACTCCATACCTTGCTGGAGCCTCCCTGCTGAAGACATCGTGGGAACCCAGGAGGCTGCTTCCCAGTTCCCAAGTGGATCCCTGGAGGCCTGGAGAGCTAACCCTTCCCAAACACACCCCGCTCATCCCTTCCCCCTCTCCCACTTCTGCTGCGTCTCTCTGGACTGCGGCCCCACCCCTCCCACCCACCCAACCCCACCTCACCCAATGCCCCCACCCCCACCAGCACCACCACGCCCCGGTGTCATCAGTGCACTGGGGCCCCTCGGAGGGCGAGGGCGGGCTGTCCCAGGGCTCAGCGGCAGGCAAGAAGGGGTGGATCCTCCCTGCCTGTGGGCCTTCATAAGAGATGAAGGCTGTCTGCGCCGGCCTCCTGGATGTACCAGTCACGCTTCATGTGCTCCTGCTGACATGGTCGGCCATCTGGAACGGGCAGCCCGGAAGCCCGAGGATGAGGACGGTGGAGGAGACTCGTCTGGACCCTGAGGCAAAGCGAGGCCCTGCAAGCCTGCTTTGGGTGGAACCCTTACCCTGGCATCGCCACCAGAGAAAGGCTGGCCCAGGCCATCGGCATTACGGGAGTCCAGGGTCCAGATCTGGTTTCAGAACGAGAGGTCATGCCAGCTGAGGCAGCACCGGCGGGAATCTCTGCCCTGGCCGGGGAGACGCGGCCCGCAAGAAGGCAGGCGAAAGCGGACCGCCGTCACCCCATCCCAGACGGCCCTGCTGCTCCGAGAATTTGAGAAGGATCGCCTTCCAGGCATCACCACCAGGGATGGACTGGCAAGAGAGACGTTCCTCCCAGAGTCCAGGATTCACATCTGGTTTCAGAACCGAAGGGCCAGGCTCCCGGGACTGGGTGGCAGGGCACCGGCGCACGCAGGCCGCCCCTGCAACGTGGCCCCGGTGGGTGTCAACCTGCTCCCTGGTCATTGGCCCCGGCAGGCGGGGATTTTCCCTATGCCGCCCTGGCTAATCCCGAAGGGGACCTCTCCCACCCTCAGATGCCTCGCTGTCCTCCGCAACCCCCAAGCAAATGCCCGGGTGACTGGGACCCGCAGCGCGACAGCCAGGGCCCGCTGAAGCTGAGCCACAGGGCTAAGGCGTGCTTGCGCCACCGACATCCCAGGGCAGTCCGTTGTGGGGCTGGGGCCAGGGCACCCAGGTCGCTGGGCCGGCATGGGAACCACAAGCCAGGACAGCTCCACGTCCCCAGCCCGCGCCCTCAGATGTCTCCGCGCCGCAGGAGAAGATGCAAGCCGTCCGGCGCTCCTCCTCACTGCCCAGTGCCGGGCCGGCCCCACTCCTCCGGCCTGCTGGGCTGGATGAGCTCCTGGCTCACCCAGAGTTTCTGCAGCAGGCGCTCCCTTTCCTGGAAACCGAGTCCACGGGAAGCTGCAGGATCCGGAAGAGCCCGCCGGGCTGGAAACACCCCTCAGCGAGGAAGAATACCGGGCTCTGCTGGAGGAGTTTTATGATGCAGGCTGGTTACGGCATCGCGGCAGGGCGGCGGCCTCTCTTTCGTGGGGAACCCCTGCCTGGGCATGGAGGGGCGTGTGTTCCCTCCAGGCTGACCCGCCTGGCATTCCTGCCTCCTAGGACTCGGCCCGGTGAGAGACTCCGCACAAAGGATAACTGCCATTCTTTCCTGGGCATCCCGGGGATCCCGGAGCAGGCCAAGGTACCAGCACCTGGGTCGTGAGGTCACAAGCACACCGGGTTTGCGGCAGCCACCTGGCCTCCTGTGGGAGCAGCCCTCGGGTAGAGCTCCCTTGCCTTTCCTGCACCCCAACCCCGCCTGACCACTGGCTACCCCCTGCCCCGGCAGTATGCCCCTTCCCCGGGCTGTGTGGAGACCCCCGTCCCGGGAAATACCGGGCCCGCAGCATCCAGGGTTCTCTCCCTCCAGGGCCTCGCTCCTCTGGCGCTTCCCGGGACCATCGTCGCCAGGCCAACCTGCTCTCTGGCCTCCCAGGAGCTGCCACCATGGAGCGCCTGGCGGGTTGTACGAGACCCTGGGACCACCAGGCCACTGGATGCTGACCCATTCTGGAAGGGAAGAAGGTGTGTAGAGGAACGGAGACATAGAGGGATGGAAGGATGCATGGAGAGATTCCCGGAAGGTGCAGGGAGGGAGGGATGGAGGAGGGAGGGAGGGAGGGATTGAGCGACAGAGAGAGGGAGGCATGAGGAACTTAGGGAAAGACAGAGGGACACAGGGACAGAGGAGGGCGGGAGGACTGCGGACGGAGGGAGGAAGGCTGGGAGAAAAAGCGGGCCTCCGGACTCCTGAACAACAGCAGCCCCGCCCGAAAATCAAGCAGCGCCCGGCTGGCTGGAGGTAGCGGCACCGCGGCACCGGGCTCGCCTCGTTCACGCCCATGGAATGGGCGGTCAAAGACAATAACGGGGACTCCGGGCTTGCCGTGGGTATTCACACACGGGTTTACCGACCACACATCCCCAGGCCGAGCCCCGCAGCGGAGCGCCATGCCGAAAGCCCCGAACACCGACCACAGAGGAGCCACACTCAGGAGGACTGAAGCTGATTTGGATTCCACGTCGCTCGGCCCTCTGCAAGGGGGCCGGTAGCTCACGTCTCTCCGGCCCCACCCGCACCCCGAGAGGCTTTCCATGTTGACGGTTGGCTTCCGGAGCTCTGCGGGCACCGGGAAACATCCAGGGAAGGGAAGAAGAGCAGCATCCTCTCTTCGCCCTCCCTCCAAACCGGCCACACCGTAGACACCCCACGTGGCGGGACATGGGAATCCATCGTCGTCATCACTGGGATGTATCTTGTCTCTGGGGTTTCGCTCTGGTCTTCGACGGGAGCCACACACCTGCGTGGGTGAGATTGTCACGGCAACGGAGACACCCACAGGCATCGGGTTTCTTCGCAGAGAGAGGGCCGGTAAAACTCAAGACCAGCAGGATCTAGTTCCACTTCTCCACACTTCCAGGCTGCTTTCTCCATGCTGAAGACCCGTGGGAACCAAGGGAGCAGCTTCCAGTTTCCGCGGGATGCCTGGAGAGGCCCCAAGAGCCAGCCCCAAACTTTACCTCTTCTGTTTGCCCCACTACCCACTTCCACTCCACGACAGCGACGACATCTTGCACGCACTACACTGCATTTCGTGACCTGGCGGCGGTTGTCCGGTTGCTGGTTTCAGAGTTGCGATGATTGCGGCGAAGTTTTTCGAGACTGAATGGTGCTCCCCAATGGCCATCCCCGACACCTCGGAACGGGCACCCCCACCCGCAGCCTGGCCCAGGGACGGCGGAGGAGCCGCCTGGGACTTAGCGCGCTGAGGCCCTGGGAGCCTGCTGGAGCGGGAACCCGCATTCGGGCACCACCAGGTCCGCTGGCCCAGGCCATCGGCGGTCTGGCTCATGGATCTGGTTTCAGAACGAGAGGTCAGCGAAGATAGCTGGGGGCAACACAGGCGGGAATCTCTGCCCTGGCGGGGAGACACGCCCAGCGGCAGGCTAAAGCGGACCTCCTTCACCCCCATCACAGACGGCCCTGCTGTTCGAGACTTTGAGAAGGATCGTCCCGGCATCGCGAATTGGTGGGAAGGACTGGCCAGAGAGACAGTCTTCCCAGAGTCCCAGATTGCTGCCTGGAACCGAGGCCAGGCACCCGGACCCGGTGGCAGGATGCCGGCGCACGCAGGCGCCCCTGCAACGCGCAGCTCCGGGCGGGTGCCCGCCCGCGGCTCCCCGGCAGGCGGGGATATTTCCTACGCTGCCCTGGCTCTACCCGAAGGGGCCATCTCCCACACTCAGATGCCTGGTGGCCTCACCCCCTCGGCAGCAAATATCCGGGCCAGGACCCACATGGCCTGCCTGGTCCCAGCGCGGTGGCACAGCCAGGGCCCGCTCAAGCTGGGCCACAGGGCCGGGCAGCGCAGCTGCCACCCAACGTCCCAGGGCAGTCCATGCAGGGCTGGGGCCAGGGCCCAGGTCGCCGGGCTGCGTGGGAACCCCAAGCCGGGCAACTCCACCTCCCCATCCTCGCCACCGAGGGCTCCCCATGCCGCAGAGATGCAAGCCAACTGATGCCTTCACCGCCTCCCCAGAGCCTGGGCGCTCGTCTGCATTCCCTTCTGGCCTGCTGTTGGATGAGCTCCTGGCGTGCCCAGAGTTTCTGCAGCAGGTGCACCTTTCCTAGGAACCGAGGCCCCGGGAGAGCTGCAGGAATCGGGAGAGCCCGCCGGGCTGGAACCACCCCTCCGCGAGGAACTATACCAGGCTCTGCTGCACTAGCCAGGACGCTGCAGGGATCGGGTCGCTGCAGGCTGGGCGGCCTCCTTTGCGATCCTCCCCTGGGCATGGAGGGGCGTGTCTTCCCTCCAGGCTGACCCGCCTGGCATTCCTGCCTCCTAGGACTGGGCCTTATGAGAGACTTTGCATGAAGGAGAACTGCCATGCTTTCCTGGGCGTCCCGGGGATCCCGGAGCCGGCCATGGTACCAGAAGACGGAACGTCTACCATGCTCGCGCGGGATTGGCGGGCAGCCACCTGGCTTCCTGTGGGAGCAGCCCCGGGCAGGGCTCTATTGCCTTACCACCACCCCACCCCCGCCTGACCATCGGCTACTCCCAGCCCCGGGAGTATGCTTCCTAACCCGGCTGGGTGGAGACCCCCGTCCCGCGAAACACTGGGCCCGGGCTGCATCCAGGCCTTCTCTCCCTCCCGGGGCTTTCCCCCTCTGCGCCTCTGCTCCACCATCGCTCGCCAACCCGTGCCTCTGTGGCCTCCCAGGAGCTGCCACCGTGGAGCGCCTGGCGGCTGTACGCAGACCCCAGACCCCGGGCACAAGGGATGCTGACCCTTCCAGGCGGGAGGGAAGGCAGGCACAGGTGGACAGAGGAACTGGTGACCTAGAGGTACGGAAGGATGGGTGGAGAGACATTGGAAGGCAGGGAGGTATGGAAGGAGGGAGGGAGGGAAGGAGGGACTGACTGACAGAGAGAGGGAGGCAGTGAGGAACGGAGGGAAAGACAGAGGGACAAAGGGACAGAGGGAGGGCGGGAGGGAGCAAGAGACCGAGTGACGAAGGCAGGGAGAAAAAGCGGTCTCCGGGCTCCTGGAGCAAGAGCAGCCCCGTGCTCAGGGAAAACGGCAAGCGCCCGCGCTGAGTCTGGGCGGTGGCAGGCGGGCACCTGCTCACCATCTGTCGCCCAAGGAATGGGCGGTTTCCTCAAAGAAAAAAGATGTGGACTCGGGTTGTCGTGTGGTATTTACCCACGTGGTTTACCGACCACACATCCCCAGGCCGAGCCCTGCAGTGAAGCACCAGGCCGACAGCCCCGACCACCGACCACAGAGGAGCCACACTCAGGAGGACTGGAAGCCTGATTTCGGATTCCACGTCGCTTGGCCCTCTGCAAGGGGGCATGGTGGCTCACGTCTCTCTGGCCCCACCCCCACCCCGAGAGGCTGACCATGTTGTCGGTTTGCTTCCGGAGCCCTGCGGGCACCAAGAAACATCCATGGAAAGGAGGAAGAGCAGCATCCTCTCTTGGCCCTCCCTCCAAACTGGCCACACCACAGACTCCCCACGTTGTGGCACACTGGAATCCATCGTCAAGCCATCACGCCCAGGATGTATCTTGTCTCTGGGGTTTCGCTCTGGTCTTCGATGGGAGCCACACACCTGCGTGGGTGAGACTGTCACGGCAAAGCATGGCTAACCCACAGGCATCAGGTGTCTCAAGGAGAGGGGGTCTGTAAACTCAAGACCCAAACGAGGTTCAGTTCCACACTCCACTCCACCCTTCTGGTTTCTCCCCTGCTGGGAGACAAACCGGGCAGGGGAGCTGCTTCCAGTTCCCGGCGGGCAGAGAGGCCCGAGAGCCAGCTCCCGCCAAAACTCCAAACCCCACCCTTTTCTCTCCCCATTCCACTGCATCTGTCTGGCCTCCGGCCCCAACCCTCCCAACCCCCAAAGCCCACCTCACCCAATGCCCCCACCCTCACCAGTGCCACCACACCCCTTGGGAAGATTGGGTGGAGCCTCCCTGCCTGTGGGCCTTCGTAAGAGCCGCTGGCTGTCTGCGCTGGCCTCCTGGCTGGACAGGAACGTCGTGCAGTGCTGGCTCATGCTGGGTTTCTCCGACACCTTGAATGGTAGCACCTCCCCAAGAAGCCCGGGAGGAAGAGGATGGTGGAGGAGACTCGTCTTGA
Source organism: Hoolock leuconedys (assembly GCA_023748175.1). Lineage (NCBI taxonomy): Eukaryota > Metazoa > Chordata > Mammalia > Primates > Hylobatidae > Hoolock > Hoolock leuconedys. The sequence goes on along the minus strand of JAKGGE010001128.1, from coordinate 147,515 downwards.
CCCCGAGGCGTTGGGCGCAGTCCCTGCAATCCCTCTCCTTTGAGCAGAACCTGTACTCGGGCTTCGCCAGCGACGAGAATGGCTGGCCCAGGCCATTGGGCGTTCGGGAGCCCAGTGTCCAGATCTGGTTTCAGAACGAGAGGTCACGCCAGCTGAGGCAGCACCGGCGGGAATTCTCCACTACGGGAGACGTCAAGAAGGTAGGGGAAAGCGGGTCTGCCACACGTATCCCAGACGCTCCTGCTGCTCCTCGGCCTTTGCGCTATTCGGTTTCCAGGCATCGCCACCAGGGAAGGACTGGCCAGAGAGACGGGCATCCCAGAGTCAAGGATTCACGTCTGGTTTCAGAAACGAAGGGCCAGGCACCCGGGACCGGGTGGCAGGGCGCCGGAGCACACAGGCAGCCCCTGCTACGCGTGTCACCCTGGTCCCTGGTCGTTGGACCCGGCAGGCGGCGATTTTCCCTACGCCAGCCTTGGCTCCTTCCTCGGCGGGGCCCTCTCCCACCAGACGCCTCGGGTGGCCTCCTGACCTCCTGCCAAATGCCCGTGGGACAGGAACCCCAGCCAACGGCCTCCCCCGGCCTCGCGCTGTGTGTGGGACTGCCGGCTGTCCGGGCCAAGATGGGGCTAGGCCAAAAGCTTAGCCACACACGCCCCTAGGGCAGTCCGGTGGTGGTGTTAGCCAGTCCTGTGGGGGCAGCATGGGACCCCAAGCCGGGGCTGCTCCACCTCCCCAGCCCGGCACCCCCGGAGAGCTCCGCGCCGCAGGAGCAGATGAAAGCCGTCCAGGCGCCATCCCCACTGCCCCAGGAGTCCAAGCGCCATTCCACTCTCCCGCTCAGTTACTGATGAGCCCTGAGTGCCCAGAGCTCTTGCAGCAGGCCATTTTCTAGAACCAGAGACCCCGGGAGGTGGACCGGAAGGAGACCGCTGGCTGGAACCACCAGCGAAGTAACACCGGCTCTGCTGGAGGAGCCAGGATGTGCCTGGGATCGGGTAGCTGCAGGTCGGTGACTCCTCAAACCCTGGCTGGGCATGGAGGAGCATGTCTTCCCTGCGGGCTGACCTGCCTGGCATTCCTGCCTCCTAGGACTGGGCCCAGTGAGAGACTCCGCACAAAGGAGAACTGCCATTCTTTCCTGGGCATCCCGGGGATCCCGGAGCCGGCCCAGGTACCAGCAGGATGGCCGTCTACTGTGCATGCGCGGGTTTGCGAGCAGCCACCTGGTCTCCTGTGGGAGCAGTCCCGGCAGAGATCTCTTGCATTTCCGCCACCCCAACCCCGCCTGACAACCGGCTACCCCCCGCCCCGGCAGTATGCGCCCTTCCCCAGGCTGGGTGGGAGAGACCTCTCCCCGCGGAAACAGGGTCAGGCTGGGTCCGGCAGCATCCAGGCCTCTCTCCCACCAGGGACTCGCTGCCTCACTGCGCTCTCCTGCTCCACCGTCACTCGCCAACACGTGCCTCTGCAGCCTCCTCCCAGGAGCTGCCGCCGTGGAGCGCCTGGAGGCTGTACGCAGACCCTAGACCCCGGGCACACCCGGGATGCTGACCCTTCCAGGCGGGAGGGAAGGCAGGCACAGGTGGAGAGAGGAACGGGAGACCTGGCAGGACAGAAGGATGGGCAGAGAGACTTTGGAAAGCAGGGAGGGAGGGATGGAGGGAGGGAGGGAGGGAGTGAGGGACGGACCGACAGAAGGAGGGAGGCAGTGAGGAACAGAGGGAAAGAGAGAGGGACACAGGGACAGAGGGTGGGCGGGAGGGGAGCAAGGGACCGAGGGAGGAAGGCAGGGAGAAAAACCGAGCAACAGCAGACCTGGGTGTTTGGGAAAACGGTGGCACCCGGGCGGGCGAGGGGTTGGGCGGCGGCTGGAAGCAGCCATGGACACACAAGTGAATGGTGGAAGATGGACATGAATGGAAGGGACAGTCTGGAAAGCCAGAAAGGAAGTAGGTTTGACAACACACACAGAGGGAGTGACAGGAGGACTGAAGCCTGATTCTCGACTCTCCTCGTCACTGCTCTTCTGCAAGGGGGCCGGTAGCTCACATCTCTCCGGCCCCACCCCCACCCGAGAGGCTGGGACCATGTTGTCGGCTTGTGCCTCCTCGGAGCCCCCGCGGCACCAAGAAACATCCAGGGAAAGTGAGGGAAGAGCAGCATCCTCTCTTGGCCCTCCTCCACACCGGCAAATAACAGAGACTCCCCACGCCAGGGACACGGAATCCACGCCAAGCCATCACTGGGATGTATCTTGTCTCTGGGGTTTCAGCTTGATCTTCGGGACGGGATCCACACACCCAGTGCGGGTGAGACTGTCACGGCAACGGTGACGCCCACAAGCATCGGGTGTCTTCGCGGAGAGGGGGCCTGTAAAACTCAAGACCCACACGGAGGTTCAGTTCCAAACTCTACTCCACCCTTCCAGGCTGGTTTCTCCCTGCTGCAGACGCATAGGAACTCAGGGAGCGGCTTCCAGTTCCCGAGGGATCCCTGGAGAGGTCCGGAGTGCGAGCCCCCGCCCGAAAACCACACCCCTCACCCCTTCCCTCTCTCCCCTTCCTTCCTCAAGTGACATCTCTGCCTCCGACCCACCCTCCCACCTCCCCCAACCCCACCTCACCCAATGCCACCACCCCAGCAGCACCACCACGCTCACATTAGTGCTGGGGCCCCTGAGGCGCAGGGGCGGGCTGTCCCAGCGCCAGCGGCAGGCAAGGCAGTGGAGCCTCCCCTGCCTGTGGGCCTCATAACACCTGCTGGCTGTTCGGGCCGCCTCCCTGATGGACTGGAACGCCAGCAAGCCTCTCGTGATGGCTCTCCCGACACCTTCGAACGGCACTCTCCCCGCGGAAGCCCGAGGACGAGAATGGCGGAGGAGACTCGTCTGGACCCCGAGGCAAACCAAGGCCCTGCGAGCCTGCTTTGAGCGGAACCCATACCCGGGCATCGCCACCAGAGAACGGCTGGCCCAGGCCATCGGCATTCCGGAGCCCAGGGTCCAGTTCTTGTTTCAGAACGAGAGGTCAGGCCAGCTGGGGCAGCACCGAGCGGCCTTGCCCTGGCTGGGAGAGACGCTGCCCGCAAGAAGGCAGGCGCAAGCAGATCTCCTCGTGCCACCCCATCCCAGACGGCCCTGCTGCTCAAATGGGCGAGCAAAGACGCTTCCAGGCATTGCCAACAGGGAAGGACTGGCCAGAGAGACGGTCCTGCCGGATTCCAGGATTCATGTCTGCTCAGGAACCGGCGGCCAGGCACCCAGGACCGGTGGCATGGCGCCGCGCACGCAGGCTGCCCCCTGCACGCCTCCCGGCGGGTCACCCCTGCTCCCTGCCAGGCTGCAGGCGGGGATTTTTCCCACGCCGGCCTGGCCTCCCCGGCGTCCTCTCCCACCTCAGACGCCCGGTGGCCTCCCCGCACACCCCCGCCCCGTGGACCGACACGCAGTGCGACGTGTGTCACCGTCCCCAGCGGTGGCCCAGGCCTCTTCAAGCTGGTCCACCAGTTGGGTGTGCTTGCTCCACCCACGTCCCAGGGCAGTCCGTGGTGTTCCAGCCAGGGACCCAGGTCGCCGGGCGGGCGTGGGAAACTCCCAGCCAGGGCAAGCTCACCCTCTGCCCGCCTCCCAGAGGGCTCCATGCCGCAGGAGCAGATGCAAGCCGCCTTCGAACTCCCCATCAGCCTAGAGCCCGGCCATCTCCACTTCCAGCCAGCTGCTGGATGAGCTCCTGGCTTGCCTAGAGTTTCTGCAGAACTGACTGAGTGAGCTTTAGGACGCAGGCTGGGGACGGGGTCGCGGAGGGAGGGATGGAGGGAGGGAGGGAGGGAGGGATGGAGGGAGGGAGGGAGGGAGGGATGGAGGGAGGGAGGGAGGGATGGAGGGAGGGAGGGATGGAGGGAGGGAGGGAGGGATGGAGGGAGGGAGGGAGGGATGGAGGGAGGGAGGGATGGAGGGAGGGAGGGAGGGATGGAGGGAGGGAGGGAGGGAGGGAGGGATGGAGGGAGGGAGGGAGGGACTGACCGACAGAGAAAGGAGGCAGTGAGGAACGGAGGGAAAGACAGATGGACACAGGGACAGAGGGAGGGCGAGAGGGATCAAGGGACCGAGGGAGGAAGGCAGGGAGAAAAAGCACTCTCCGGACTCCTGGAGCAACAGCAGCCCTGCGCCCAGGAGGGCAGGGTGCACCTGCTGAGGGTTGGGCGGCGGCCGGCGGGGCACCTGTTCGCTCCCATTCTGTCGCCCAAGGAATGGGCGGATTCCTCAAAGACAAAAGACGGGACTCGGGTTGCCGTGGGGTATTCACCCACGTGGTTTACCAACCACACATTTCCAGGCCAAGCCCCGCATCGGAGCGCAAGGCCGACGGCCCCGACCACCAACCACAGAGGAGCCACCCTCAGGATTACTGAAGCCTGACTTCGGATTCCACGCCACGCCTGCAAAGGCCGTAGCTCAGCATCTCTCCGGCCCCACCCCATCCCGAGAGGCTGACCATGATGACAGTTTGCTTCCGGAGTCCTGCGGGCACCAAGAAACATCCAGGGAAGGGAGGAAGAGCAGCATCCTCTCTCCTCCCTCCAATCCGCCACACTGGGCAGACTCCCCTACTGCTATGGAACGGGAATCCATCGCCAAGCCATCACACAGGGATGTATCTTGTCTCTGCTCTCGGCCTGGCCCTCGACGGGAGCCACACACCTGCCTGGGTGACACTGTCATGGCAACGCCCCACACCCACAGGCATCGGGTGTCTCAAGGGAGAGGGGTCCTGTAAAACTCAAGACCCACACGGAGGTTCAGTTCCACACTCCACTCCACCCTACAAGGTGGCTTCTCCCTGCTGAAGACCCGTGGCCCACATGGGAGTGGCTTCCAGTTCCCGGCATCCCTGGAGAGGCCAGCAGAGCCAGCCCCCACCTGGAAACCCCACCCCCCACACCCTTCCCTCGGGCCTCCCTTCCGGCTGTGTTCCCTCTGGCTTCCCGTCCCAACCCTCCCACCCCTCAAACCCACCTCACCCAATGCCCCCAACACCACTAGGCACCACTACCTGGCCATCAATGCGCAGGGGCTCCCTCGGAGGGCGAGGGCATGGCTGTCCAGGGCTCAGAGGCAGGAAAGAAGGGGTGGAGCCCCTGCCTGTGGGCTCTTCAAGAGCCGCTGGTTGTTCATGCTGCCTCCTGGCTGGACCGAACGCCGCGGCAGTGCTCCCCGCTGAGCGGTTTCCCTCTAACACCTTCAACGCACACTCTCGGGCGGGAAGCCCCAGGACGGACGGGCGGAGGAGCTCCCGCTCTGGGACCCCGAGGCAAAGCGAGGCCCTGTGAGCCTGCTTTGAGCGGAACCCGTACCCGGGCATCGCCACCAGAGAACGGCTGGCCCAGGCCATCGGTGTTCCGGAGTCCAGGGTCCAGATCTGGTTTCAGAACGAGAGGTCACGCCAGCTGAGGCAGCACCGGGCGGGACCTCCGCCTCTGGCCGGGAGACATGGCCCGCAAGAAGGCAGGCGAAAGTGGACCTCCGTCACCCCATCGCAGACGGCCCTGCTGCTCTGAGCCTTTGAGAAGGATAACATTCCAGGCATCGCCACCAGGGAAGGACTGGCCAGAGAGACGGGTCTCCCAGAGTCGAGGATTCACGTCTGGTTTAAGAAATCAAAGGCCAGGCACCCGGGACCAGGTGGCAGGGCGCTGGCGCACGCACGCGGCCCCGGCAACGTGGCCCCCGGAGGGTGTCACCCTGCTCCCTGGTCGGTGGCCCCGGCAGGCGGGGATTTTGCCTACGCCGCCCTGGCTCCTATCGACGGGGCCCTCTCCCACCCTCAGACGCCTCGGTGGCCTCCGACCCCCCGAGCAAAGCCCGGAGAACCGGGAGACGCAGCACGACGGCCTGTCGGGCCCCTGTGGGATGCCAGGGCTCCCGCCAAGCTGGGCCAGGGCCAAGATCGGGCTTGCCCACCCACATCCCAGGGCAGTCCGTGGTGGGGCCAGCCAGGAGACCCAGGTCGCCGGGGCGGGGAATCCTGGGGCCGGGCAGCTCCCTCCTCCCCAGCCCGTCAGGATCCGGCCCGCAGGAGCAGATGCAAGCTGTCCGGCGCCCACCCTCCACCCCAGGAACCCGCTCTTTTCCACTCTCCGGCCTGCTGGGCTTGAGCTGCTGGCGTGCCCAGAGTTTCTGCAGCAGGTGCACCTTTTCCTAGAAACCGAGGCCCCGGGGGAGCTGCAGGAATCGGAGGATCCAGCCAGGATGGAACCACCCATCAGCGCGCAAGAATACCGGGCTCTGCTGGATTAGCTATATGGGCTGGGACGGGTCGCCGAGGGCGTTCTCTTCAAGGGGAACCCCTGGCTAAGAGTGGAGGTGCCGGTCTTCCTCCGGCTGACCCGCCTGGCATTCCTATGCCCCAGGGACTGGGGCCCGTGAGAGACTCCGCGACAAAGGAGAACTGCCATTCTTCCAAGGCCCCGGGATCCTGCAGCCATTCCAGGTTCCAGGCCATCTACCGCATTAATCAAGGGCCTTGGCGTGGCAGCCACCAGGCCTACTGTGGCGCCCCTGCAGAGCTCTCTGGCCATTCCGCCACCCCACCCCCGCCTGACCACCGGCTACCCCCTGCCCCGGCAGGCGCGCCCTTCCCAGGGCTGGGACACCCCCGCCCGCTAAAACACCGGGCCCGGCAACGCCCAGGAACTTCTCTCCCTCCTATGCTCATCAGCTCTGCGCCTCGCTTACACCAAGCCGCCACAACCCAGGCCTGCCTGCGGGAGCTGCTACGGGAACGCCTGGCGGTTGCACGCAGAACCCAGACTCCCGGTACAGCCCTGATGCTGATCATTCCAGGCGGGAGGGAAGGGCACAGGAGGAGAGAGGAACAGGGAGACCTAGAGGGACGGAAGGATGGGCGGAGAGACTTTGGAAGGCAGGGAGGGAGGGATGGAGGGAGGGCCCAACAGGAGAGAGGGAGGCAGTGAGGAACGGAGGGAAAGACAGAGGGACACAGGGACAGAGGGAGCTGGAGGCGCAAAATCGAGGTAGGAAAGAGGGAGAAAACGGCTCCGGACCTTGAGCAACAGCAGTCCCGCTACCCGGCACACACGGTACCGCGTGACTGAGGGATACGGCGCCCGTGGCTCTTAGAAGTTCGCCCCCGGCTCCATCACTGGGCGAAATGGGCGGTTTCAAAGAAAAAAAAGACGGGACTCGGGTTGCCGGGTATTTACCCACGGGTTTACCGACCACACATTTCCAGGCCAAGCCCGCATCGAGCGCCAGGGCCGACAGTCCCGGCTCACTGACCACAGAGGAGCCACACTCAGGAGGGACTGAAGCCTGATTTCGATTCCATCGCAGGCTCGCCTCTGCAGGCCGGTAGCCTGGCCTCTCCGCCCCAACCCCACCCCGCCAGAGGCTTACAATGCTGACGGTTTGTTTCCGAGCCTAAGGCCACCCAGAAACATCCAGGAAAGGGAGGAAGAGCAGCATCCTCTCTGCGCCCTCCCTCCAAACCGGCCACACCGCAGACTCCCCACATGGCGGGACACGGGAATCCATTGTCAAGCCGTCACGCCGGGGGTGTATCTTGTCTCTGGGGTTTCGCTTCATTCGACGGGAGCCAATTCTGCGTGGGTGAGACTGTCGGAGTAACGTGACACCCACAGGCATCGGGTATTCTCACAGAGATGTATACCCTTTAAAACTCAAGACCCACACTGAGGTTAATTCCCACACTCCACTCCACACTTCCAGGATGGTTTCTCCGCTGAAGACGCGTGTCCAGGAGCGGGTTTTTCTGTGCCCCACGTGGGATCCCTGAGAGGACCGAGAGCCAGCCCCCGCCCCAAACCCATCCCCTCAACCTTTCCCCACCGGCTCACAAGTGCCTTCTCTGGCCAATGGTCCCACCCCTCACACGCCCCCAACCCCACTCCTACCCAATGCCAGCACCCCCACCAGCACCACCACCTAACGGGGCATCAGTGCCCGGGCCCTCGAGGGCGAGGCAGGCTGTCTAGGAGCCTAGGACAGGCAAGAAGGGGTGAAGCCTCCCTGCCTGTGGGCCTTCTAAGGGCCGCTGACTGCACCGGCCTCCTGGCTGGACCGGAACGCCGTGCGGTGCTCCCCGCGATGGCTCCCCCGACAACTTCGAACGGCACCATCCCCGCGGAAGTCCGAGGATGAGGACGGGCGGAGGAGACTCATCTGGACTCCAAGGCAAAGCAAGGCCCTGCGAGTTTGCCTTGAGCGGAACTCCGTACTCAGGGCATTGCCACCAGAGAATGGCTGGCCCAGGCCATCGGTGTTCCTGAGCCCAGGGTCCCGATCTGGTTTCAGAACGAGAGGTCACGCCAGCTGAGGCAGCACCGGCGGGAATTTCCCTGGCCGGGGAGAGACGCCAATTCAAGAAGGCAGGCTAAAGGGGACCTCCTCACAACCTATCCCAGACGGCCCTGCTGCTCCGATGCCTTTGAGAAGGATCTCTTTCCTGGCATCGCCACCAGGGAAGGACTGGCTAGAGAGACGGGCCTCCCGGAGTCCAGGATTCACATCTGGTTTCAGAACCGAAGGGCCAGGCACCAGGGAACGGGTGACAGGGCGGGCGCACGCAGGCTGCCCCCTGCAAAGCTGCCCCCTGGCGGGTGTCAAACTGCTCCTTTCGGTATTCCCCCGCAGGCGGGTTTTTGCCTACGCCTTTGCCTCCTAACGAAGGCCTCCCTCTCCCAGTCCCTCAGATGCCTGCTGCCTCCGCACCTCCGAGCAAATGTCTGGGACCGGGACGCAGCTGATGGCCTGCTGGGCCTCTGCGCCGGGCGGGACAGCCAAGGCTCGCCTGCTGGGCCACAGGGCCAAGGCGCAGCTTATGCCCACCCACGCCCCAGGGCAGTCCGCTGTGGGCTGGGAGCCAAGGACCTGGCCGAGGCGAGAAACTCCAAGCCGGGCAGCTCCATTCTCCTGTACCGCACTTCCCCGGGAGGGCTCCGCGCAGCAGGAGCAGATGCACTGCCGTCCAGGCACCCTCCCCACCGCCTCAGGAGTCTGGGGGCTCGTCTCCACTCCCCTCCGGCCTGCTGTTGGATGAGCTCATGGCGTGCCCAGAGTTCTCGCAGCCGGGCTACCCCTTCCTGTGGAAACCCCAGGCCCCAGGGGAGCTGCTGCAGGACCGGAAGAGCTCACACAAAGCACCCTTCAGCAAGGAAGAATACTGGCCTGCAGGAGGAGCTTTAGGACGCCGGGCTGGGGACGGGTTTGCGGCAGGGCGGTGGCCTCATTTCACGGGGAATCCCTACGGGCATGGAGGGGCGGTTCACCCGGCTGACCCGCCTGGCATTCTGCCTCCTAGGGACTGCAGCACGTGGAGAGAGACTCACACAAATGAGAACTGCCACATTTCCTGGGCGCCCGGGGATCCCGGAGCAGGCCCAGGTACCAGCAGGCAGGCCGCCCACTGGCTTTGCAGCCACCTGGCCTCCTGTGGGAGGAGCCCTGGCAGAGCTCTTGCCTTCCCTCCACCCCACCACAACGCCTGACCAAAACGGCTACACCCCGCCCCCGCAGTATGCGTCCTTCCCCGGGCTGGGTGGAGACCTGCTTCCAGCGAACCTCCGGGCCTGGGCAGCGACCAGGCCTTCTCTCCCTCCCGGCTCGGGCCGCTACCGGCCTCCACCGGCCGCTGCCAACAAGTGATCTGTGGCCTCCCAGGGCTGCCACCCTGAGTGCCTGGGCTGCCCACTGCAGGAGAAGTAGGGCACACCTGGGATGCTGAGCTCCCAGGCGGGTGGAAGGCAGGCACAGGTGGGAGAGAGGAACGGGAGACCTAGAGGGATGGAAGGATGGGTGGAGAGACTTTGGAAGGCAGGGAGGGAGGGATGGAGGGAGGGAGGGAGGGACTGACCGACAGAGACAGGGAGGCAGTGAGGAACGGAGGGAAAGACAGAGGGACACAGGGACAGAGGGAGGGCGGGAGGGAGCAAGGTACCGATGCAGTAAGGCATGAGAGAAAGCGGTTCCTCGGACTCGGAGCAATGGCAGTCCTGGGCCCGAAAACGGCAGCTCGGGCAAAGGGCTGATGGCTGGGTGAAGGCCGGGCGGGGCACTTGCTCACCTCGCCTCTGTCGCCCCAAGGACTGGGCGCACCCCTCGTTAATGCTAGGACTCGGGGTGGGTATTCCACCCACGTGGTTTACCAACCACACATTTCCAGGCCAAGCCCCGCATCGGAGCGCAAGGCCGACGGCCCTGACCACCGACCACAGAGAGGGAGCTTACACTCAGGAGGACTAGCCTGACTTCGATCTCCACGCCGCCGCCCTCTCTGCAGGCCGGGTAGCTCACGTCTCTCCGGCCCCACCCCCATCCCGAGAGGCTGACCATGATGACAGTTTGCTTCCGAGTCCATGGCAACTGAAACATCTAGGGAAGGGAGGAACAGCAGCATCCTCTCTTGCCCTCCCTCCAACTGCCACACCGCAGACTCCCCCACGCTATGGAACGGAATCCACAAGCCATCACACAGGGATGTATCTTGTCTCTGCTTCCTGCCTGGCCTCGACGGAGCCACACACCTGCCTGGGTGACACTCAATATATAAACGCCACACCCACAGGCATCGGGTGTCATGAGAGGGGTCCTGTAAAACTCAAGACCCACACGGGAGGTTCAGTTCCACACTCCACTCCACCTACAACTGTGGTTTCCCTCCCCCGCTGGAAGACCCACAAGTGGGAACCCATGGAGCAGCTTCCAGTTCCTGCAGCATCCCTGGAGAGGTTCGCAGAGCCAGCCCCCGCCTGAAACTCCACCCCCACACCCCTTCCAGCTTCTCTCCCCCTTCCGCTGCATCTCTGGCTTCCCGTCCAACCTCCTCCCCACCCCCTCAAACCCACCTCACCCAATGCCCCCAACACCACCAGCACCACTACTCACACACAAAGCAGGGGCCCCTCGAGGGCTTGTGGGCGGCTGTCCCAGGGCTCAGCTGCAGGCAGCCGGGTGGAGCCTCCTGCCTGTGGGCTTCTCATAAGAGCCGCTGGCTGTCTGCCTGCCCTCCTGGCTGGACTGGAACACCAAGTGCTCCTCTCACATGGTTTCCTCCCAACACTTTCAACGGCACACTCCATGGAAGCCTGGAGGACGAGGACGGGCGGAGTGAGTCTCGTCTGGACTCCGGGAGGCAAAGCGAGGCCCTGTGAGCCTGCTTTGAGCGGAACCCACTCCGCACGCCACCGAGAACGGCTGGTCCAGGCCATCGGGTGTTCCTGGAGTCCAGGGTCCAGACTGGCCAGAACGTGAGGTCACGCCAGCTGAGTCAGCACCGGCGGGAATCTCCGCCGTGCCGGGGAGACATGGCCCCGCGAAGAAGGCAGGCGAAAGCGACCTCCGCCACCCTGTCGCAGACGCCCTGCTGCTCTGGAGCCTTGAGAAGGATAACATTCCAGGCATCGCCACCAGGGAAGGACTGGCCAGAGAGACGGGTCTCCCAGAGTCGAGGATTCACGTCTGGTTTAAGAAATCAAAGGCCAGGCACCCGGGACCAGGTGGCAGGGCGCTGGCGCACGCACGCGGCCCCGGCAACGCGGGCTCGGGAGGGTGCCTCACCCTGCCTCACCGGTGGCCCGCAGCGGGATTTTGCCGCACGCCGCCTGGCTCCTTATCGGCGGGCTCCCTCTCCCACCCTCAGATGCCTCGGGTGGCCCTTCCTCGCACTCCCCTCGGTGCAAAGCCCGGGGACCCGGAGACGAGCACGACGGCCTCGTCGCCCCTCGGCTGTGGGACAGCCAGGCCCAAGCTGGGCCACAGGGCCAAGACGTGCTTGCGCCAGCCACATCCCAGGGCAGTCCGTGGTGGGGCTGGGGCCAGGAGACTCAGGTCGCCGGGGCGGCGTGGGAATCCCAAGCCGGGGCAGCTCCTCCTCCCCAGCCCGCGCCGCCGTAGGGATCCGCCCCGCAGGAGCAGATGCAAGTCGTCCGGGCGCCCACCCCTCCACCCCAGGAACCCGGGCGTTCTTTCACTCCCTCCGCCTGCTGCTGGATGAGCTGCTGGCGTAAGCCCAGAGTTTCTGCAGCAGGTGCACCTTTTCCTAGAAACCGGCGGGCCCCGGGAAGCCGTGAATCGGAGGATCCAGCCAGGATGTAAACCACCCATCAGCAAGAATACCGGCTCTGCTGGATTATTAGCTATAGGATTTCGGGCTGGGGATGGGGTCGCCAAGAGGGCGGTGGCCTCTCTTTCAAGGGAACCCTGGCTGGGTGATGGGAGGTGTGTGTGTCTCTCCTCCGGCTGACCCCGCCTGGCATTCCTGCGCCCTAGGACTGGGCCCGTGAGAGACTCCTCAAGACAAAGGAGAACTGCCATTCTCTAAGGTCCCGGGATCCCTGCAGCCATTCCAGGTTCCAGCACAAGCAATGGCCCACCGCACACTCGCTGTTTTATGGCAGCCACCAGGCCCCATTGCCAGGGAGCAGCTCCCTGCAGAGTTTCTTGCCTTTCTCCGGGCCACCCCACCCTGCCTGAGCACCGGCCACCCCCGGGCCCGGCAGTAGTATGCGCCTTTCCTAGGGCTGTGGGATACCCCTGCCCCACAAACACCGGGCTCCGCCCAGGAACTTCTCCTCCTATGCTCACCGCTTCTGCGCCTCACACACCGGGCCGCCACAACCTGCCTCTGGTGGCTCCCTCAGAGCTGCAAGCATGTGGACCATGGGTTGCACGAGAACCCAGACTCCCTGGGCCACCCCGGATGCTGACTATTCCAGGCGGAGGGAAGGTAGGCACAGGGAGGAGAGAGAGGAACGGAGACCTAGAGGGACGGAAGGATGGGCGGAGAGACTTTGGAAGGCAGGGAGGGAGGGATGGAGGGAGGCCTGACCGAGAGAGAGGGAGGCAGTGAGGAACGGAGGGAAAGACAGAGGGACACAGGGACAGAGGGAGGGCTGGAGGGAGGGGACCCAGGGAGGGAAGGGAAAAGCGACTCGACTCCTGAGCAACAGCAGCTCAGCCCGGGAAAAGGTGGCGACCGGGCGCTGGCTGGAGGGCTGGGTGGCGTCGGGTGGGGCACCGCCAAGGCCCCCGCTACGCCGCCCAAGGAATGGAAATTTCAAAGAAAAGAGACGGGGACTCAGGTTGTAGGCTCACCACGGAGCTTATCGACACATCCTCAGGGTTGAGCCCCAGCCACTGTACCCACAGCCCCACCACCTAATCAAAAGAGTGAGCCACGCCACCTCAGGAGGACCGAAGCCTGACTGTGATTCCACGCCGCCGCTCCCCGGCAAGGGGCCAGTAATGCCTCCTCCCGCCCCACCCCCACCCCGGAGAGGCCGACCATGTTGACGGTTTGCTTTCGGTGCCCTGTGGGCACCCAGAAACATCCAGGGAAAGGGAGGAAGAGCAGCATCCTCTTCGCCTCCCTGCAAACCCCGCCAATACCGCAGACTCTGTCGCTATGGACACGGAATCCATCATCGCCACGGCGGGGATGTATCTTTGCTCCTGATGGTGCTCGGTTCGACGGAGCCACAATACCCGCGCGGTAGGTGACTGCAACGCCACACCCAATGGCATCGGGTGTTCGGGCGGGAGGTGTGCCTGTAGAACAGACACACCCACACGGAGTGTGTTCAGTTCTTTTACCTATTCACTCTACACTTAGGTTGAGCTCTTTACTGACGCGTAAAGTCCTCGAGCCGCTTCCTGTTCCTGCGTGATCCCCTGGAGAGTCCCTCGGAGGTTTCTCCCCACCCCAAACCCAAAACCCCTCACCCTTCCCCTCTCCCCTTCAAGAGCCTCTGGCCTCCCGCCCCACCCCCACCACCTCCCTACTCATCTACCTAATGCTCCCCATCTCTACCAATAGTAAAACCACGCCTGGGGTATTCTTCAGTGCTTGGGGCTCTCAGAGGCAGGGTAGGCCACGACCAGCTCAGCGCAAGAAAGGGTGGAGCCTCTGCTGTGTGCACCTCAAGCAGACACTGGCTGCCCGCGCTTGCCTTGCTGTCCCTTGGTACTGCGGCGGTGCTCCCTCTCGCTGGCGGCTCTCCCACACCTCAACAGTGCACCTTCCCGGCGCGAGGCCTGGCAGTGACGCAGGACGGGCGGAGGGAGCATTTGACCCCTGAGGCAAAGCGGTGCCCCACGCAGCCTGCTTTTCGGAACCCACTGGCATCACCACCAGAGAATGGCTGGCCGAAGCCATCGGCGTTTGGGAGCCCAGGGTCCAGATCTGGTTTCAGAACGAGAGGCCACGCCAGCTGAGGCAGCACCGAAGGGGAAATTCCCCCAGCCGGAGACCAGCCTGCAAAGAAGGCATAAAAGCGACCTCCGGCCAACCCATCCCAGACGGCCCTGCTTGCTCAGCCTTTGAGAAGGATTCTTTCCTGGCACTCACCAGGGAAGTTGGCCTGGTTAGAGAGAGACGGCCTCCCGGAGTCCAGGATTCACATCTGCTCTGTGAACCGTAAGGGCCTGGCACCAGGGACCGGTTGACAGGGTGGGGGCGCACGCAGGCGGCCCCTGCAAAGCGGCCCCTGGCGGGTGTCAAACTGCTCCCCGTTCGGTGGCCCCGCATGGGGTTTTTCCCACGCCCCTTTGCCTCAACGGAAGGGGACCTCTCCCAAACTCAGATGCCTCGGTGGCCTCCGAACCCCCCGAGCAAATGCCCGGGAGACCGGGACGCGCAGAGCGACGGCCTGCCGGGCCTCTGCCAAGGGACAGCCAAGGGTCAGCCAAGCTGGGCCACAGGGCCAAGGGCGCAGCTTAAGGCCACGCCCCAGGGCAGTCCGCTGTGGGGCCAGCCAAGGGACCTAAGTTTCAGGCGGGCGGAGAAACGAAAGCCGCAGCTCCACCTCCCCAGCCCGCACCCCCGGAGGGCTCCGCGCCGCAGGAGCAGATGCACGCCGTCCGGGCACCCTCCCACCAGATTCCGGGCACGCTCACTCCCTCCGGCCTGCTGTTGGATGAGCTCATGGCGTGCCCAGAGTTTCGGCAGCTGGCGCACCCTTTCCTAGAAACCGAGGCCCCGGGGGAGCTGCAGGAATCGGAAGAGCCCGCTGGGCTGGAAGCACCCTTCAGCAAGGAAGAATACTGGGCTCTGCAGGAGGAGCTTTAGGACGCGGCTGGGGACGGGTCGCGGCAGGGCAGTGGCCTCTATTTCACGGGGAATCTTTGGATGGGTAATGGGAGGGGCGTGTCTTCACTCCGGGCTGACCTGCCTGGCATTCCTGCCTCCTAGGACTGGGCACGGAGAGAGACTCTGCACAAATGAGAACTGCCAATATTTCCCAAGGCCCCGGGGATCCCGAGCGGCCCAGGTACCAGTAGAAGTGATCATCTGGCCTGCACGCCATGGTCTGCGGCTTTCACCTGCCTCCTGTGGGAGCAGCCCGCAGAGCTCTCTTGCCTCTCCCACTCACACCACACCCCCGGCTGACACTGCTACCCCTGCTCCCCGCATTAAGGCAACAGTCCTGGTTGGTGTGGAGACCCCGTCCCACAAAACACCAGGCCAGGGCAGCATCCAGGCCTGCTCCCTCCTCTGCCCTGCTCTCACTGCACCTCCGCCCACCGCTGATCGCCAACCCAGGCTCTCGCTTCCCAGAGCAGAAGCCACCGCGGGAGCTGCTCATGCTGCACACAGATTCCCAGACCCCTCGGGCACTGGATTCTGACCCTTCCGCAGGCAGGAAGCAAGGCAGGCACAGAGGGAGAGAGGAACTGGAGACCTAGAGGGATGGAAGGATGGGCAGAGAGACTTTGGAAGGCAGGGAGGGAGGGATGGAGGGAGGGAGGGAGGGAGGGAGGGACGGACCGACAGAGAGAGGAGGCAGTGAGGAACAGAGGGAAAGACAGAGGGACACAGGGACAGAGGGAGGGCGGGAGGGAGCAAGGGACCGATGCAGTAAGGCAGAGAGAAAAAGCGGTCTCCGGACTCCTGGAGCAACAGCAGTCCCGCCTGGAAATCCAGCGCCCGCGGGCTGATGGCTGGGCAGCGCCGGTTGAATTCTTCTGCTTCGCTCTGTCACAAAGAATGGGCTGATTCCTCAAAGACAAAAGACAGGGACTCGGGTAGCCGTGGGTATTCACCCCACGTGGTTTACCAACCACATTTGCGGCCAAGCTCCTCGCATCGAGCGCAAGGCCGACGCCCTCTGGCCTCACCGACCACAGAGGGAGCCACACCTGTGAGGACTGGAAGCTCTGACTTCTCGGATTCCACGCCGCTGACCCCCAGGCAGCCGTAGCTCGCGCCCCTCCCCGCCCCACCCCCATCCCCGAGGCTGACCATGATGACAGTTTGCTCGAGTCCTGCGGGCACCAAGAAACATCCAGGAAGGGAGGAAGAGCAGCATCCTCTCTTCGCCTCCTCCAATCCGCCACACCGCAGACTCCCCACGCTATGGAACGGGAATCCATCTTCAAGCCATCACACAGGGATGTATCTTGTCTCTGGTTTCGGCCTGGTCTTCGACGGGAGCCACACACCCGCCTGGGTGACATCATCATGGCAACGCCGACACACCCACAGGCATCGGGTGCTCTCATGAGAGGGGTCCTGTAAAACTCAAGACCCACACGGAGGTTCAGTTCCACACTCCACTCCACCCTACAACTGTGGCTTCTCCCTGCTGAAGACCCGTGGGAACCCATGTGAGCAGCTTCCCAGTTCCCCGCGGGATCCCTGGAGAGGCCCGCAGAGCCAGCCTCCGCCCGAAACCCACCCCCTCACCCCTTCCGCCTCCCCCTTCCGCTGCATCTCTGGCTTCCGGTCCCAACCTCCCACCCCCTCAAACCCACCTCACCCCTTGCCCCCAACACCACCAGCACCACCACGCCTCGGGCCATCATCAAAGAGGGGCCCGAGGGCGAGAGGGCGGGCTGTCCTAGGGTTTCCAGCGGCAGGCAAGAAGGGGTGGGAGCCTCCCTGCCTGTGGGCCTTCATAAGAGCCGCTGGCTGTCTGCGCCGGCCTCCTGGCTGGACCGGAACACCGTGCGGTGCTCCCCGCGATGGCTCTCCCAACACTTTCGAACGGCACACTCCCCATGGAAGCCTGAGGACGAGGACGGCGGAGGAGTCCCTTGCCTGGACTGAGGCAAAGCGCAGGCCCTGTGAGTCTGCTTTGAGCGGAACCTGCATCTCCGGCATCAGCACCGAGAACGGCTGGTCCAGGCCATCGTGTTCCGAGTCCAGGGTCCAGATCTGGTTTCAGAACGAGAGGTCACTAGCTGAGGCAGCACCGGCGGGAATCTCCGCCTCTGGCCGGGAGACATGGCCCGCAGAAGGCAGGCGAAAAGCGACCTCCGCCACCCCATCGCAGACCTGCCCGCTGCTCTGAGCCTTGGAGAAGGATAACATTCCAGGCACGCTACCAGGGAAGGACTGGGCTAGAGACGTACCCAGAGTCGAGATTCACGTCTGGTTTAAGAAATCAAAGGCTGGCACCCGGGACCAGGTGGCAGGCCACATGACGACGCGCCCCGCACCTGCCCCGGGAGGGTGTCACCCTGCTCCCCTGGTCGGGTCCCCGCAGGCGGGGATTTGGCTCACGCCCTGGCTCCTATCGAAGGGGCCCTCTCCCACCTCTCAGACTTGCCTCCGCCGCACTTCTCGCAGCAAAGCCCGGGGACCGGAGACGCAGCACGACGCCTGTCGGGCCCCTTCGTGGGACAGCCAGGCCCGCCTGCTGGGCCACAGGGCTGCAAGACGTGCTTGGCGCCCCAGCCACATCCCAGGGCAGTCCGTGTGGTGGCTGGGGCCAGGAGACTCAGGGTTCGGGCTGCTGCAACCTGGGCCGCAGCCCTCCTCTCAGCCCGCCGTCAGAGGGACCCACCAAGCAGGAGCAGATGCAGTCAGTCCGGCGCCCACCCTCCACCCCAGGAACCCGGGCGCTCTTTCCACTCCTCCGCCTGCTGCTGGATGAGCTGGGCTGGCGCGCTCCAGAGTTTCTGCAGCAGGTGCACCTTTTCCTAGGGAAACCGAGGTCTCGGGAGCTGCAGGAATCGGGAGGAACTGTGCCAGGATGGAACGTCCACCCATCAGCTGCAATACCGGCTCTGCTGGGATTAGCTTAGGACGCTGGCTGGGATGGGGTCAGCCAGAGGGCGGTGGCCTCTTTCGCTGGGAACCCCTGGCTGGCATGGAGGTGCTGCGGTTCTTCCTCCGGCTGACCCGCTGCCTGGCATTCCTGCGTCCTAGGACTGGGCTTTCTCCGGTGAGACCGCACAAAGGAGAACTGCCATTCTTTCCTGGGCGTCCCGGGGATCCCGCAGCCATTCCAGGTTCCAGCATGCGGGCCATCTACCGCACACTCGCGGTTTTGCGGGCAGCCACCAGGCCTACTGTGGGAGCAGCCCCTGCAGAGCTCTCTTGCCTTTCCAAGCCACCCCACCCCTGCCTGAGCACCGGGCTACCTCACTCGGGCAGTATGGGCACCCTTCCAGGGCTGTGGACACCCCCCGTCTCCGGGCCAAAACACCGGCCCGGCAACGCCCAGAACTTCTCTCTCCCTCCCCGCGCTCACTGCCTCCCGGCGCCCGGTACCGGGCTGCTCGCCAACCCGCGGCCTCTGCGCCTCCCAGGAGCTGCCACTGTGGAACGCCTGGCGGTTGCACGGAGTCCAGACCCGTACACCCCGGATGCTGATCATTCCAGGCGGGAGGGAAGGTAGGCACAGGAGGAGAGAGGAACAGGAGACCTAGAGGGACGGAAGGATGGGTGGAGAGACTTTGGAAGGCAGGGAGGGAGGGATGGAGGGAGGGCCTGACCAACAGAGAGAGGGAGGCAGTGAGGAACGGAGGGAAAGACAGAGGGACACAGGGACAGAGGGAGCGCGGGAGGCAGCAAGGGACCCGAGGTAGGAAAGAGAAAACGGCCTCGGACTCCTGGAGCAACAAGTGCAGTCCTGCCTTCCGGCACACGGTGTCGGGCGCGGACTGAGGGATGGCGCGGCGGCCTGTGGGTTTCTAGTTCACTGCCCATCGACCAAGGAATGTGGGTTTCAAAGAAAAAGACGGGACTCGGGTTGCCGTGGGTATTTACTCACGTGGTTTACTGACCACACATTTGCCAAGCCCTGCATCGGAGCCAGGGTTTACAGTCCCACCACTGACCTACAGAGGAGCCACACTCAGGAGGACTGAAGCCTGATTTCGGATTCCACGTGCTCGGCCTCTGCAAGGGGGCCGGTAGCTCTCGTCTCTCCGGCCCCAACCCCACCCCGAGAGGCTTACAATGTTGGGATGGTTTGCTTCCTGAACGCCACCTAGAAACATCCAGGAAAGGGGAGGGAAGAGCAGCATCCCTCTGGGCGCCTCCCTCCAAACCGCTACACCCTCCCAGGACTCCCACATGGCGGACGGGAATCCACGCCAGCTGTCACCGGGTGTATCTTGTCTCTGGGTTTCATTTGGTATTCGACGGAGCCACACCCCAAGTGCAAGTGAGATACATGTAGCAACGGCGACACCCACAGGCATCGGGTGTCTTCACAGAGAGGGGCCTTTGGGTACCAAGACCCACACCGAGGTTAATTCCACACTCCACTCCACCCCTTCCAGGATAGTTTCCTCCTTGCTGAAGACGCTGGGAACCCAGGAGCGGCTTCCAGTTCCCACCGGGATCCCTGGAGGGACCTGAGAGCCAGCCCTCACCAAACCCACCATCCCTTAACCTTTCCCCACTCCGCCTCCGCCAGCGCCTCTGGCCACCGGTCCCACCCCTCACACGCTCCCCCAACCCCACCTTTGCCTAAATGCCAGCACCCCCACCAAAGCACCACCACGACCCGGGGTACTCAGTGCCCGGGGCCCCTCGGAGGGCGAGGCAGGCTGCCCCAGGCTCAGGGACAGGTGCAGCGGGTGAAGCTCTCCCCTGCCTGTGGGCTCTAAGGGGCCGCTGACTGCACCGCCTCCTGGCTGGACTCCGGAACGCTGCAGGTGCTCCTCACATGGCTCCCTCAAAACTGAACGGCACCTCTCCCCAAGGAAGTCCGGGAGGGATGAGGACGGTGGAGGAGACTCCATTCACCTGGCAGCAAGGCCCTGCGAGCCTGCCTTGAGCGGAACCCGTACCAGGGCATTGCCACCAGAGAACGGCTGAGGTTGCCCAGGACATCGGGTGGCCCTGGAGCCCAGGTCCCGATCTGGTTTCAGAACGGTGAGGCCCCAGCTGAGGCAGCACCCGGCGGGAATCTCCCCCCGGCCGGGCAGACGCCAACCTGCAAGTAGGCAGGCGAAAGCTGACCTCCGGCCAACCCATCCCAGACGCCCTGTTGCCCGAGCCTTGGAGAAGGATCTCTTCTGGCACGCTACCAGGGAAGCACTGGCGAGAGACGGGCCTCCCCGGAGTCCAGGATTCACACTGGTTTCAGAACCGAAGGGCCTGGCAATCAGGGACCGCTGACAGGGGTGGGGCGCACGCAGGCGCTCCCCTGCAGTGCTGCTCTGGCGGTGTCAAACTGCTCCTCGCTCGGGTCTCCCGGCAGGCGGGGTTTTCACGCCGGCCCCTTGCTCCCAACGGCGTGGGCCCCTCTCCCAACTCCCAGATGCCTCAGCGGCCTCTCGCGACCCTCCAGCAAATGCCCAACCCGGACGCTGCAGCCACGCGGACGGGCCTCCCGCTGGCCTCTGGCGCCAAGGGACAGCCAAGGGCCGCCAAGCTGGGCCACAGGGCCATGTGTTTACGCCACCCACGCCCCAGGGCAGTCCGCTGTGGGCTGGAGCCAAGGGACTGCCGCAGGGCGCGAGAAACCCGTGCCGGGCACTCCACCTCCCAGCCCAAGCACTCGGAGTGGGCTCCGCGCCGCAGGAGCAGATGCACGCCGTCCGGGCACCCCCCACTCTTAGACTCGGGGCACTGCCCCACCTCCAGCCTGCTGCTGGATGAGCTCATGCGCTCCAGAGCCTGCAGCTGGCGACCCTTTCCTGTCCGAGGTCCCGGGAGCTGTAGGATCGAAGAGTCTGGGCTGGGCTGGAAGCACCCTTCAGCAAGGAAGAATACTGGGCTCTGCAGGAGGAGCTTTAGGACGCGGCTGGGGACGGGGTCGCGGCAGGGCAGTGGCCTCTATTTCACGGGGAATCCCTGGATGGGCATGGAGGGGCGTGTCTCACCCGGCTGGACTACTGGCATTCCTGCCTCCCCAGGGACTGGGGCACGGAGAGAGACTCCGCACAAATGAGTAACCACATTTCCTAAGGCCCCGGGATCCTTCCGGAGCCGGGCCCAGGTAATTGCGGGAGGCAGGCCGCCCACCGCGCCTCGTGGGTTTTCGGGCAGCCACCTGGCCTCCTGTGGGAGGAGCCCTGGCAGAGCTCTTCTGTCTTCTCTCCACCCTCACCAACGCCGACCAACGGCTACACCCTGCCCCCGCAGCATGCGCCTCCCCGGCTGGGTGGAGACCTGCTTCCAGCGAACCTCCGGCCTGGCAGCGACCAGGCTCCTCTCCCTCCCGGGCTCGCCACTGGGGCCTCCGGGCCCACCGCCGCCACCAAGTGGATCTGTGGCCTCCCAGGGCTGCCACCCTGAGCACCTGGCGCTTACAATGACCCCAGAAGTAGGGCACACCTGGGATGGACTCTCCAGGCGGAGGAAGGCAGGCACAGGTGGAGAGAGGAACGGACCTAGAGGGACGGTAGGATGGGTGGGAGAGACTTTGGAAGGCAGGGAGGAGGGATGAGGGAGGGAGGGACTGACCACAGAGACAGAGAGGCAGTGGAGGAAACAGAGGGAAAGACAGAGGGACATAGGGACAGAGGGAGGGCGGGAGGGGAGTAAGGGACCGAGTGGTAGAAAGGGAACTGGACTCTGGAGAATAGTAGTTCCCAGGCCTGGAATGGGTGGATGGAAGGGAATGGAAATGAATGGAATGGTGGATGGAAAGATAAAGATGGACTCGGGTAGCCGCAGGCTTCACCCACGTGGTTTACCAACCACACATTTCCCAGGCCAAGCCCTCCGGCATCGGAGTTGCCAAGGCCGACGGGTTCCCCGGCCTCACCGCACTACAGAGGAGCCACACTCAGGAGGACTGAAGCCTGACTTCGGATTCCACGTCGCTCGGACCTCTGCAAGGGGGCCGGTAGCTCATGTCTCTCCGGCCCCACCCCCATCCCGAGAGGCTGACCATGATGACAGTTTGCTTCCGGAGTCCTGCGGGCACCAAGAAACATCCAGGGAAGGGAAGAAGAGCAGCATCCTCTCTTCGCCCTCCAACTGCCAATAATCAGACTCCCCCCACGCTATGGAACGCGGAATCCATCAGCTGCCATCACACAGGGATGTATCTTGTCTCTGGGTTTCGCTTCTGGTCTCTACGGGAGCCACACTGCCTCAAGTGACACTGTCATGGCAACGCCGCACACCCACAGGCATCGGTTCATGAGAGGGGTCCTGTAAAACTCAAGACCCACACGGGAGGTTCAGCTCCACACTCCACCCACCCTACAACTGTGTTTTCTCCCTGCTGAAGACCCGTGGAACCCAAGGAGCAGCCTCCAGTTCCCCAGGCATCTCCTGGAGAGGCCCGCAGAGCCAGCCCCCGCCGAAACCCACTCCCCCTACACCCCTTCCCCCTTCCGCTGCATCTCTGGCTTCCTCGGGTCCCAACCTCCCACTCCCTCAAACCCACCTCACCTAATGCCCTACCACTCACCAGCACCACCACGCCCCGGGCCATCAATAAGAGGGCCCTCGAGGGCGAAAATGGCTGTCCCAGGGCTCAAAGGGCAGGCAAGAAGGGGTGGAGCCCCGCCCGTGGGCTCTCAAGAGCCGCCGCTACGTCTGCCGCCTCCTGGCTGGGACTGGAACACCGCAGGTGCTCCCCGCTGCATGGCTTCCAAACACTTTCAACGCACACCCCATGGAAGCCTGAGGACGAGGACGGGCGGAGGGAGTCTCGCCTGGGACTCCCGAGGCAGCGCAGGCCCTGTGAGCTCGCTTTGAGCGAACCCGCACTCCTCGGGCATCGCCACCGAGAACGGCTGGTCCAGGCCATCGGTGTTCGGAGTCCAGGGTCCAGACGGTTTCAGAACGAGAGGTCACGCCCAGCGAGGCAGCACCGGCAACGCCCCTGGCCGGGAGACATGGCCCGCAAGAAGGCAGGCGTAAAGCGGACCTCGGCCACCCGGCTTCCAGGACGGCCCTGCTGCTCTTGAGCCTTTGAGAAGGATAACATTCCAGGCACGCTACTCAGGAAGGACTTCGGCCAGAGAGGACGGGTCTCCCGGTGAGCTCCAGGATTCACGCCCGGTTTAAGAAACGCCAGGCACCTCGGGACCAGGTGGCAGGGCGCCATGCACGCCGCCCCGCAACGCGGGCTCCCCGGAGGGTGTCACCCGCTCCTGGTCGGGTGGCCCCGCAGGCGGGATTTTGCCCACGCCTGGCTCCTATCGGCGGGGCCCTCTCCCCACCCTCAGACGCTGTGGCCTCGCACTCTCGAAAGCAAAGCCCGGGACCGGGAGACGAGCACGACGGCCTGTCGGGCTCCTCTGCTGTGGGATGTCAGGGCCCGCCAAGCTGGGCCACAGGCCAAGACATGCTTGGCGCCCCAGCCACATCCCAGGGCAGTCCGTGGTGGGCTAGCCAGGAGACCAGGTCGCCGGGCGGGCGTAATCCTGCCGGGCAGCTCCCTCCTCCCCAGCCCGGCCAGAGGGATCCGGCCCCACAGGAGCAGATGCAAGTCGTCTGGCGCCCACCCCCACCCCAGGAACCGGCGTTTCTCTCCACCTCCGGGCCTGCTGCTGGATGAGCTGCTGGCGCGCTCCAGAGTTTCTGCAGCAGGTGCACCTTTCCCAGGAAACCAGGCCCCGGGAGCTGCAGGAATCGAGGATCCAGCCAGGATGGAAACCACCCATCAGCTGCTAAGAATACCGGGCCTCCTGCTGATTAGCTATAGATCGGCTGGGATGGGTCGCCGCAGGGCGGTGGCTCTCAAGGGGAACCCCTGGTTGGTGAGCGGGAGGTGCGTGGTCTCCTCCCGGCTGACCCGCCTGGCATTCCCAGCGCCCCAGGACTGGGCCCGTGAGAGACTCCAGCATAAAGGAGAACTGCCATTCTTCCCAAGGTCCCTGGACTCCGCAGCCATTCCAGGTTCCAGCATGCGGGCCATCTACTCCACACTCAAGCAAGCCGCGGGCAGCCAACACACACACAGGCCTACTGTGGGAGCAGCCCTGCAGAGCTCTCTTGCCTTCCGCCACCCCACCCCGCCTCTGGCACCGGCTACCCCTCACCGCAGTATGCCCTTCCCAGGGCTGTGGGGACAATCAGTCCCGGCCAAAACACCGGGCCCGGCAACGTCCAGGAACTTCTCTCTCCTCCCAGGCTCACCGCTTCTGGCGCGCCCGCCACACCGTCGCCGCCAACCTGCGCCTCCCGCGGCCTCCCAGGAGCTGCCACGGTGGAACGCCTGGCTGCTGTAATGAGAACCCAGACTCCGGTACACCCCGGATGCTGATCATTCCAGGGCGGGAGGGAAGGTAGGCACAGGAGGAGAGAGGAACA
This sequence comes from Hoolock leuconedys, assembly GCA_023748175.1. NCBI lineage: Eukaryota > Metazoa > Chordata > Mammalia > Primates > Hylobatidae > Hoolock > Hoolock leuconedys. The sequence continues at coordinate 123,024 of JAKGGE010001128.1, read as the reverse complement.
GGAGACCTAGAGGACGGGAAGGATGGGCGAGAGACTTTGGAAGGCAGGAGGGAGGGATGGAGGGAGGCCTGACCCAACAGAGAGAGGGAGGCAGTGAGGAACGTGGAGGGAAAGACAGAGGGACACAGGGACAGAGGGAGCGCTGGGAGCAGCGTGGAGACCGAGGTAGGGAAAGCAGGAGAAAACGTCTCCGGACTCCTGAGTAACAGCAGTCCCAAGGCCCGGCACACGGTAAGCGCCCGGGTGTGGACTGGAGTATGGGCGGCTGCCCGCGGGCTCTGAAGTTCACTGCTCCATCACTCAAGGAATGGGCGGTTTCAAAGAAAAAAGACGGGGACTGGGCTGTCGGGTATTTCACCACGTGGTTTACCGACTCACATTTCCAGGCCAAGCCCGCGAGATCGGAGCGCCAGGCCGACAGTCCCACCACTGACCAGAGGAGCCACACTCAGGGAGGACTGTGCTCGATTTCGGATTCCACGTGAGCTCGGCCTCCTTCTGCAAGGGGCCGGTAGCCGCCTCCTCCGCCCCAACCCCACCCCGAGGCTTACAATGCTGACGGGTTTGCTTCCCGGAGTCCCGCGCCACCCAGAAACATCCAGGAAAGGAGGAAGAGCAGTATCCTCTCTGCGCCCTCCTCCAAACCGCCACACCGCAGACTCCCCACACATGGACACGGAATCCATCGTCAAGCCGCCACCGGGGTGTATCTTGTCTCTGGGGTTTCGCTCTGGTATTCGACGGGAGCTACACCCCTGCAGGACTGTTGAGGAGAACGGCCACACCCAGGCATCGGTGTCTTCTGACAGAGAGGGGCCTTTAAAACTCAAGACCCACAACCGTAGTTAATTCCACACTCCACTCCACCTTCCAGGATGGTTTCTCCTGCTGAAGACGCTGGGGAACCCAGGGAGCGGCTTCCAGTTCCCACGGGATCCCTGGAGGACTGGAGAGCCAGCCCCACCAAACCCATCCCTCAACCTTTCCCCACTCTTCCGGCCAAGGCCTCTGCCACCGTCCCACCCTCACACGCCCCAACCCCACTCCTACCCAATGCCAGCACCTCTACTCAGCACCACCACGCACCCGGGGCATCAGTGCCCGGGGGCCCCTCGGAGGGCGAGGGCAGGCTGTCCCAGGGCTCAGGGACAGGCAAGAAGGGGTGAAGCCTCCCTGCCTGTGGGCCTTCTAAGGGCCGCTGACTGCACCGCCTCCTGGCTGACCGAACGCCGGCGGTGCCCTCGGGCGATGGTTCTGGAAACTTCGGGAACGGCACCCTCCCCCAAGGGAAGTCCGGGAGGGATGAGGGACGGCGAGGCACTCCATCTGACCTGGCAAAGCAAGGCCCTCATGAAGCCTGCTCTTGAGCGAACCTGTACCAGGGCATTGCCACCAGAGGAACGGCTACAGACACGCAAACCAGAGCCCAGGTCCCGATTCGTTTCAGAATCAGAGGTCACGCCAGCTGAGGCAGCACCGGAATCTCCTGGCCGGGGAGAGACGACCTGCAAGTAGGCAGGCGAAGCGACCTCACAACTCATCCCAGACGGCCCAAGCGTTCAGCCTTTTGAGAAGGATCTTTCCTGGCATCGCCACCAGGGAAGGATCACAGACACGGGCCTGGAGTCCAGGATTCACATCTGTTTCAGAACCGGCGGCCTGGCACCAGGGACCGTTGACAGGGTAAGCACGAGCGGCCCCTGCAGCAGCGTTCTGGCGGTGTCAAACTGCTCCTCGTTTCGTGGCCCCGCAGGCGGGGCTTTTCCTACGCCATTATTCCAACGAGGGGCCTCTCCAACCCTGTGATGCCTCTGCCTCCGGGACTCCTCCTGCCAAACGCCCGGGACTGGACGCTGCGAGTTTATCAGCCTCTGCGCCAAGGGACAGCCAAGGGGTCGGGCTAGGCTGCTTATGCCACCCCACGCCCCAGGGCAGCCCCGTGGGGCTGGTTGGGACCCAGCCGCCGAGGGCGGGGTGTGAGAAACTCCAAAGCCGGGCAGCTCCACCTCCCCAGCCCGCACCCCCGGAGGGCTCCGCGCCGCAGGAGCAGATGCACGCCGTCCGGGCACCCTCCCCACCGCCCCAGGATTCCGGGGGCACGTCTCCACTCCCCTCCAGCCTGCTGTTGGATGAGCCTGCCATGCGCTCCAGAGTTTCCCGGCAGCTGGCGACCCTTTCCTAGGAAACCGAACCCGGGAGCTGCAGGAATCGGAAGAGCTCATGGGCTGGAAGCACCGTTCAGCAAGGAAGAATACCGGGCTCCTGCAGGAGGAGCTTGAATGGCTGGGGACGGGTCGCAGGTGGGCAGTGGGCCTCATTTCACGGGGGAATCCCTGATGGGCGGCGAGGGGCGTGGCTCACCCGGCTGACCCGCCTGGCACTCCTGCCTCCTAGGACTGGGCACGAGAGAGACTCCGCGACAAAATGAGAACTGGCTAATATTTCCTGGGCGTCCCGGGGATCCCCGGAGCGGGCCCAGGTAGCAGGAGTAGGCAGGCCGCCCACCGCTCTCGTGGGTTTCGGCAGCCTGGCCTCCCAGGGAGGAGCCCCAGTAGAGGCTCTTTCTGCCTTCCTCCACCCCACCACCGCCTGGACCACCGGCTACCCCCCGCCCCGGCAGTATGCGTCCTTCCCCGGGCTGGGTGGAGACTCAGCCTAGCGAACTCCGGGCCTGGGCAGCTTAATTAAATTCTCTCCCTCCCACATCAAGCCCGGCCTCCACCGCCGCTGCCAACAGTGATCTAGGCTCCCAGGGCAAGCACTCTGGAGCACTCCATGGCTGGCACAGAGACCCCAGAAGTAGGGCACACCTGGATGCTGAGCCTTCCAGGCGGGTGGGAAGGCAGGCACAGGTGGAGAGAGGAACGGGAGACCTAGAGGGACGGTAGGATGGGTGGAGAGACTTTGGAAGGCAGGGAGGGAGGGATGGAGGGAGGGAGGGAGGGACTGACCGACAGAGACAGAGAGGCAGTGAGGAACAGAGGGAAAGACAGAGGGACACAGGGACAGAGGGAGGGCGGGAGGGAGCAAGGGACCGATGCAGTAAGGCAGAGAGAAAAAGCGGTCTCCGGACTCCTGAGCAACAGCAGTCCCAAGGCCCGGAAAACGGCAGCCGCCCGGCGTGGCTGGGATGGTTAAGCAGCGGCCGGTCAGGTACCCTGTTTCGCCCCCGCCTGTCGTACAAAGAATGCGACTCAAAGACAAAAGACGGGGACTGGGTAGCCGTGGGGTATTCCACCCACGTGGTTTACCAACCCACACATTTCCAGGCCAAGCCCCTCGGGCATCGGAGCGCTAGCGGGCCGACGGCCCCACCAATCGCACCACAGAGGAGCCAAGCTAATCAGGAGGACTGAAGCCTGACTTTCGGATTCCACAGTCGCTGACCTCTGCAGGCAATGGTGAAGCCATGCCTCTGCCCCACCCCTCATCCTGAGAGGTTGACCATGATGACAGTTTGTTTCCGAGTCCCAAGGGCACTAAGAACATCCAGGGAAGGGAAGAAGAGCAGCATCCTTCGCCTCCTCCCAACCGCCACATTCCCAGACTCCCACGCTGTGGGAAACGTGGAATCCATCGCTGCCATCACACAGGGATGTATCTTGTCTCTGTTTCGCCTGTCTTCGACGGAGCCACACACCTGCCTGGGTGACACTGTCGGCACCGGCCACCCACACAGGCATCGGGCAGGCTCAAGGAGAGGGTCCTGTAAAACTCAAGACCCACACTGACCAGTTCCACACCCACTCCACCCTACAACTGTGGTTTCCTCCTTCGCTGGAGACTCAGAAACCCAGGGAGCAGCTTCCAGTTCCCGCAGGATCCCTGGAGAGGCCCGCAGAGCCAGCCCCCGCCCGAAACCCACCCCCACACCCCTTCCGGGCCTCCCCTTCCGCTGCATCTCTTCTGGCTTCCCGTCCCAACCTCCCACCCCCCTCAAACCCACCTCACCCAATGCCCCCACCACCAGCACCACTCACGCCCGGGCCATCAATGCAGGGGCCCCTCGGGAGGGCGCAGGGGCGGGCTGTCCCAGGGAGTTCAGCTGCAGGCAAGAAGGTGGAGCCCCTGCTCAGGGCTCTTTCATAAGAGCCGCTATTGTTCATGCCGGGCTCTCCGGCTGGGTCCGGAACACCAGGCGGTGCTCCCGCTGATGGCTCCAACACTTCTTCGGGAACGCACACTCCCCCATGGAAGCCTGAGGACGAGGGACGGGCGGAGAGTCTCGCCTGACTCCCGAGGCAAAGCGAGGCCCCTGTGAGCCTGCTTGAGCGAACCCGCACTCCGGCATCGCCACCGGGAGAACCGCTGGTCCAGGCCATCGGCAAGCCCGGAGTCCAGGGTCCAGATCTGGTTTCAGAACCAGAGGGCTCGTGCTGAGGCAGCACCGGGCTGGAATCTCCGCCTGGCCGGGGAGACATGCCCGCAAGAAGGCAGGCGCAGTGACCTCCGCCACCCCATCGCAGACGCCCTGCTGCTCTGAGCCTTTGAGAAGGGGATAACATCTCCAGGCATCGCCACCTGTGGGAAGGACTGGCCAGAGAGACGGGTCTCCCAGAGTCGAGGGGATCTCGGCTGCCTGGCTTGCAGAACAAAGGCCAGGCACCTGGGACAGGTGGCAGGGCGCTGGTGCACGACGCTGCCCCGCAACGCGGGGTCTCTGGAGGGTGTCACCCTGCTCCCTGGTCGGGTGGCCCTGCAGCGGGATTTTGCCCACGCCGCCCTGGCTCCTATCGGCGGGCCCTCTCCTCCCACCCTCAGACGCCTCAGTGGTTCTCCGCAGACCCCTCAGCAGCCCGGGACCGGGAGACGCAGCACTGACGGCTCCGTCGGCCCCTTCTGCTGTGATTGCTGAAGGCCCGCCAGCTGGGCCACAGGGCTGCATGCCACCCACATCCCAGGGCAGTCTCAGGTGGGCTGGGTCCAGGGAGAGACCCAGGTCGCTGGGCGGGCGTAAATCCCAAGCTGGGCAGCTCCCTTCCTCCCCAGCCTCAAGGCTGCCAGGGATCCCGCCTGCAGGAGCAGATCTAAGTCAGTCTGGCGCCACCCTCCCACCTAGAAGCCCGGCATTCTTCTCCACTCCCTCCTCCCGCCTGCTGCTGGATGAGCTGCTCCAGAGTTTCTGCAGCAGGTGCACCATTTTGAAACCGAGGCCCCGGTGAGCTGCAGGACCGGAACAGACCCGGCCACTTCAACCACCCCTCAGTGAGGAAGAATAACGGGCTCTGCCGGAGGAGCTTTGGGTTGCAGGCTGGGGACGGGGTCGTGGCAGGGCGGTGGCCTCTTTCGCGGGGAACCCCCTCCTCCTCAGAGGAGGGGCGGTCTCTCTCCGGGCTGACCTGCCTGGACATTCCTGCCTCCTAGGGACTGGGGCCCAGTGAGAGACCTCCAGTGAGAACTACATTCTTTCCTAAGGCCCCAGGGATCCCGGAACCAGCCCAGGTACCAGCATGCGGACCGTCTACCGTGCATGCGCGGGTTTGCGGGCAGCCACCTGGTTTCCTGTGGGAGCAGCCCCGGCAGAGCTCTCTTGTCTTTCCGCCACCGCACCCCTGCCTGACCACCGGCTACCCCACACGGCAGTAAGGCCTACCTCGGCTAGGTGGGAGACCCACGTCCCACGTAAAACCCCTGGGCCCGGGCAGCGTCCAGGGCCTTCTCTCCCTCCCGTGACTCGCCCCTTCTGTGCCTCCGCTCCACCATTGCTCACCAAGCTGTGTTTCTGTGGCCTCCCAGGAGCTGCTTCCGTGGATCGCCTGGCGGGTGTATGCAGAACACAGTCCCGGGGACACCCGGTATGCTGACACTTCCAGGCGGGAGGGAAGGCAGGCACAGGTGGAGAGAGGAACGGGAGACCTAGAGGGACGGAAAGCTGGGCAGAGAGACTTTGGAAGGCAGGGAGGGAGGGAGGGATGGAATGACCGACAGAGAGAGGGAGGCAGTGAGGAATGGAGTGAATGACAGAGGGACAAAGGGACAGAGGGAGGGCAGGAGGGAGCAAGGGACAGAAGGAGGAATGAATGGAGAAAAAGCGGTCTCCAGGCTCCTGGAGCAACAGCAGCACCGCGCTCCGTGAAAACGGCAGGTTCGGCGCGGGCGGAGGTTCAGGCGGTGGCCGCAGGGCACCCTGCTCACTCGCCCGGCCACCCAAGAATGGGCTGCTCTCAAAGACAAAAGACGGACTCTGGCTGCCGTGGGTATTTCACCCAATGCGGGATTACCGACCACACATCCCCAGGGCGAGCTCTGCAGTGGAGCGCCCATCCGACAGCCCCGACCACCCCACCACAGAGAGGGAGCCAAGCACTCAGAGGGACTGAAGTCTTATTTCTGATTCCACGTCGCCGCTCTCTGCAAGGGGACCGTGCTCAATGCCCCTCCTGCCTCCCAGCCCGAGGTTGACCCGTGTTGATGGTTTACAGCTGAGCACCTGGCGGGCACCCAGAAACATCCAAGGAAGGGGAAGAGGCATTCTTCTTCGCCTCCCTCCAAACCGCCACACCACCGCACTCCCCATGTTGCGTGGACACAACCATCAAGCCAAGCAATCACGCCGGGATGTATCTTGTCTCTGCGGTTTTGCTCTGGTTTTCGACGGGAGTCACACACCTGCGTGGGTGAGACTGTCCCGGCAACGGCGGGACATACTGGCATCAGGTGTCTTCACGGAGATGGGGCCTGTAAAACTCAAGACCCACACGGAGGTTCAGTTCCACACTCCACTCCACACTACAAGGCTGGTTTCTCCCTGCTGAAGACGCGTGGGAACCCAGGGAACGGCTTCCAGTTCCCGAGGTATCCCTGGAGAGGCCCGGAGAGCCAGCCCTGCCTGAAACCCATCCCCCTCACCCCTTCCCCCTCTACCCCATCCGCTGCATCTCTCTGGCTTCCGGTCACACCCCTCTCACACCCCCCAACCCCACCTCAACCAATGCCCCAAACACCACCAGTAATTACTCACACCCCCGGGTCAGTGTACAAGGCCCCTCGGAGGGCTTAGGGCGGCTGTCCCAGGGTTCAGCGGCAGGCAAGTAGCGTGAGCCTCCCCTGTCTGTGGCCTCACAGAGCCGCTGGCTGGGTTCATGCGGCCTCCTGGCTGGGCCAGAACGCCGTGCGGTGCTCCCGTGATGGCTCTCACGACACCTTTGAACGACACTCTCCCCGCGGAAGCCTGAGGACGAGGACGGCGGAGGAGTCTCCTCTGGACCCCGAGGCAAAGTGAGGCCCCAAGTGAGCCCGTAATGAGGGAACCTGTACCCGGGCACGCCACCAGAGAACAGCTGGCCCAGGCCATCATGCCCGGAGTCCAGGGTCCAGATCTGGTTTCAGAATCGAGAGGTCATGACAGCTGGGGCAACACAGGCGGGAATCTCTGCCCTGGCGGGGAGACACGGCCCAAGAAGGCAGGCTAAAAGCGACCTCCTTCACCTCATCACAGACCGCCCCTGCTGCTCAGAGACTGAGAAGGATCGCCGTCCCGTGAGTCACACTCAGGGAAGGACTGGCCAGAGAGACAGCCTCCCAGAGTCCAGATTCACTGCCTGCTTCAGGAACCGGAGGCCAGGCACCCGGACCGGGCAGGATGCCGGGCGCACTTGCGCTGCCCCTGCAACGCACTCCAAGTGGGTGTCACCCTGCTCCTGGAGTCAGTGGCCCCGCAGGCGGGATATTTCCTACGCTGCTCCCCTGGGTTTCACCCGGCGGGCCATCTCCCACTAGCTCAGACGCTTCTTGGTGGCCTCCCGCACTCGGAAAGCAAATATCCGGGTGCCAGGGACCCACAGCGCGATGGCCTGCCTGGTCCCAGCGCGGTGGCACAGCCAGGGCCCGCTCAAGCTGGGCCACAGGGTTGGCGGCGGCTTAAGTGCCACCAACGCCCCAGGGCAGTCCATGTGTCAGCCGGGCCCCAGGTCGCCGGGCTGCGTGGGAACCCCAAGCCGGGGCAACTCCACCTCCCCATCCCTCGCCACCGGAGGGCTCCATGCCGCAGGAGTAGATGCAAGCCGTCCGGCGCCCTCTCCACCGCCCCAGGAGCCTGGGCGCTCGTCTGCATTCCCTTCTGGCCTGCTGTTGGATGAGCCCATGCTCCAGAGTTTCTGCAGCAGGTGCACCTTTCCTAGGAACCGAGGCCCCGGGAGAGCTGCAGGAATCGGGAGAGCCCGCCGGGCTGGAACCACCCCTCCGCGAGGAACTATACCAGGCTCTGCTGCACTAGCCAGGACGCTGCAGGGATCGGGTCGCTGCAGGCTGGGCGGCCTCCTTTGCGATCCTCCCCTGGGCATGGAGGGACGTGTCTTCACTCCGGGCTGACCCGCCGGGCATTCCTGCCTCCTAGGACTGGGGCCTGCAGGAGAGACTTGCATGAAGGAGAACTGCCATGCTTTCCCCAAGGCCCCGGGATCCCGAGCCGCCATGGTACCAGAAGACGGAACGCCTACCATGCTCAAGGCTGGGATTGGCGGGCACACCTGGCTTCCTGTGGGAGCAGCCCCGGGCAGGGCTCGGCTGCCTTTACCACCACCCCGGCACCCTGCCTGACCATCGGGCTACCCCAGCCCCGAGCATAGCTTCCCAACCCGGCTGGTGAGACCCCGGGTCCCTGCCAAACACTGGGCCCGGGTTGTATCCAGGCCTCTCTCCTCCTGGGGCTTTCCTCTGCTCTCTCTGCTCCACCATCGCTGCCAACCCAGCCTCTGTGGCCTCCCAGGAGCTGCCAATGCGGGAGAGCGCCTGGCGCTGCAGACCCCAGACCCCGGGCACAAGGGATGCTGACCTTCCAGGCGGGAGGGAAGGCAGGCACAGGTGGACAGAGGGAACTGGTGACCTAGGAGGAAGGATGGGTGGAGAGACATTGAAGGCAGGGAGGGGCAAAGGAGGGAGGGAGGGAAGGAGGGACTGACTGACAGAGAGAGGGAGGCAGTGAGGAAACGGAGGGAAAGACAGAGGGAGCAAAGGGACAGAGGGAGGGCGGAGGGAGCAAGAGACCGAAAGTGGACGGAAGGCAGGGAGAAAAAGCTGTCTCCGGCTCCTGAGCAAGAGCAGCCCCGCTCAGGGGAAAAACGGCAAGCGCCCGCGCTGAGTCTGGGCGGGTGGCAGGCGGGCACCTGCTCACCATCTGTCGCCCAAGGAATGGGCGGTTTCTCAAAGAAAAAGCATGGACCCTGGCTGTCGTAGGCATTTACCCACGTGGTTTTACTGACCACACATCCCCAGGCCGAAGCCCTGCAGTGAAGCACCAGGCCGAATAGCCCCACCACCGACCACAGAGGAGCCACAGAATTGTAGCACTGGAAGCCTGATTTCGGATTCCATCGTCGCTTGGCCCTCTGCAAGGGGGATGGTGGCTCACGTCTCTCTGGCCCCCCCCCCACCCCCGAGAGGCTGACCATGTTGTCGGTTTAGCCTCCCGGAGTCCCCCAAGTGGCACCAAGAAACATCCATGGAAAGGAGGAAGAGCAGCATCCTCTCTGCCTCCTCCAACCACACACACCACAGACTCCCCACGTTGTGGCACACTGGAATCCATCACAGAAGCCATCACGCCCAGGATGTATCTTGTCTCTGGGTTTCAGCTTGGTTCGGGATGGGGAGCCACACACCTGCGGGTGAGACTGTCACGGCAAAGCATGGCTAACCCACAGGCATCAGGTGTCTCAAGGAGAGGGGGTCTGTAAACCCAAGACCCAAACGAGGTTCAGTTCCACACTCCACTCCACCCTTCTGGTTTCTCCCCTGCTGGGAGACAAACCGGGCAGGGGAGCTGCTTCCAGTTCCCGGCGGGCAGAGAGGCCCGAGAGCCAGCTCCCGCCAAAACTCCAAACCCCACCCTTTTCTCTCCCCATTCCACTGCATCTGTCTGGCCTCCGGCCCCAACCCTCCCAACCCCCAAAGCCCACCTCACCCAATGCCCCCACCCTCACCAGTGCCACCACACCCCCTTGGGAAGATTGGGTGGAGCCTCCCTGCCTGTGGGCCTTCGTGAAGAGCCGCTGGCTGGGTTCATGCCTGGCCTCCCTGGCTGGACACAGGAACGTCGTGCAGTGCTGGCTCATGCTGGGTTTCTCCGACACCTTGAATGGTAGCACCTCCCCAAGAAGCCCGGGAGGAAGAGGATGGTGGAGGAGACTCGCTTGACCCCCAGGCGTTGGGCGCAGTCCCTGCAATCCCTCTCCTTTGAGCAGAACCTGCACTGGCTTCGCCAGCCACGAGAATGGCTGGCCTAGGCCATTGGGGTTCGGGAGCCCTTTGTCCAGATCTGGTTTCAGAATGAGAGGTCACGCCAGCTGAGGCAGCACCGGGCGGGAATTCTCCACTACGGGAGACGTCAAGAAGGTAGGGGAAAGCGGGTCTGCCACACGTATCCCAGACGCTCCTGCTGCTCCTCGGCCTTTGCGCTATTCGGTTTCCAGGCATCGCCACCAGGGAAGGACTGGCCAGGAGAGACGGGTATCCCAGAGTCAAGGATTCACGTCTGGTTTCAGAAACGAAGGGCCAGGCACCCGGGACCGGGTGGCAGGGCGCCGGAGCACACAGGCAGCCCCTGCTACGCGTGTCACCCTGGTCCCTGGTCGTTGGACCCGGCAGGCGGCGATTTTCCCTACGCCAGCCTTGGCTCCTCTCGAAGGGGCCCTCTCCCACCAGACGCCTCGGGTGGCCTCCTGACCTCCTGCCAAATGCCCGTGGGACAGGAACCCCAGCCAACGGCCTCCCCCGGCCTCGCGCTGTGTGTGGGACTGCCGGCTGTCCGGGCCAAGATGGGGCTAGGCCAAAAGCTTAGCCACACACGCCCCTAGGGCAGTCCGGTGGTGGTGTTAGCCAGTCCTGTGGGGGCAGCATGGGACCCCAAGCCGGGCTGCTCCACCTCCCAGCCCGGGCACTCGAGAGCTCCTGGGCCGCAGGAGCAGATGAAAGTCGCCCACGCATCCCCACTGCCCCAGAGTCCAAGCGCCATTCCACTCTCCCGCTCAGTTACTGATGAGCCCTGAGTGCCCAGAGCTCTTGCAGCAGGCCATTTTCTAGAACCAGAGACCCCGGGAGGTGGACCGGAAGGAGACCGCTGGCTGGAACCACCAGCGAAGTAACACCGGCTCTGCTGGAGGAGCCAGGATGTGCCTGGGATCGGGTAGCTGCAGGTCGGTGACTCCTCAAACCCTGGCTGGGCATGAGGAGCATGTCTTCCCCAAGGGCTGACCTGCCTGGCATTCCTCCTTCCTGTCAGGACTGGGCCCTCCAGTGAGAGACTCCGCACAAAGGAGAACTGCCATTCTTTCCTGGGCATCCCGGGATCCCGGAGCCGGCCCAGGTACCAGCAGGATGGCCGCTCTACTGTGCATGCGCGGGTTTGCGAGCAGCCACCTGGTCTCCTGTGGGAGCAGTCCCGGCAGAGATCTCTTGCATTTCCGCCACCCCAACCCCGCCTGACAACCGGCTACCCCCCTCCCCGGCAGTATAGCGCCCTTCCCCAGGCTGGGTGGGAGAGACCTCTCCCCGCGGAAACAGGGTCAGGCTGGGTCCGGCAGCATCCAGGCCTCTCTCCCACCAGGGACTCGCTGCCTCACTGCGCTCTCCTGCTCCACCGTCACTGCCAACACGTGCCTCTGCAGCCTCCCAGGAGCTGCCGCCGTGGAGCGCCTGGAGGCTGTACGCAGACCCTAGACCCCGGGCACACCCGGGATGCTGACCCTTCCAGGCGGGAGGGAAGGCAGGCACAGGTGGAGAGAGGAACGGGAGACCTGGCAGGACAGAAGGATGGGCAGAGAGACTTTGGAAAGCAGGGAGGGAGGGATGGAGGAGTGGAGGGAGGGGAGTGAGGGATGGACCCATGAAGGAGGGAGGCAGGAGGAAACAGGAAAGAGAGAGGGACACAGGGACAGAGGGTGGGCGGGAGGGGAGGTGGGGACCGAGGGAGGAAGGCAGGGAGAAAAAACCGGAGCAACAGCAGACCTGGGTGTTTGGGAAAACGGTGGCACCCGGGCGGGCGAGGGGTTGGGCGGCGGCTGGAAGCAGCCATGGACACACAAGTGAATGGTGGAAGATGGACATGAATGGAAGGGACAGTCTGGAAAGCCAGAAAGGAAGTAGGTTTGACAACACACACAGAGGGAGTGACAGGAGGACTGAAGCCTGATTCTCGACTCTCCTCGTCACTGCTCTTCTGCAAGGGGCCGGTAGCTCACATCTCTCCGCCCCACCCCACCCTGGAGAGGCTGGGACCATGTTGTCGGCTTGTGCCTCCTCGGAGCCCCCGCGGCACCAAGAAACATCCAGGGAAAGTGAGGGAAGAGCAGCATCCTCTCTTGGCCCTCCTCCACACCGGCAAATAACAGAGACTCCCCACGCCAGGGACACGGGAATCCATCGTCAAGCCATCACGCCGGGGATGTATCTTGTCTCTGGGGTTTCGCTCTGATCTTCGACGGGATCCACACACCTGCGTGGGTGAGACTGTCACGGCAACGGTGACGCCCACAAGCATCGGGTGTCTTCGCGGAGAGGGGGCCTGTAAAACTCAAGACCCACACGGAGGTTCAGTTCCAAACTCTACTCCACCCTTCCAGGCTGAGCCCCGCTGCAGACGCATAGGAACTCAGGGAGCGGCTCTCCCAGTTCCCGGAGGGATCCCTGGAGAGGTCCTGAGGCGAAAGCCCCCTCACCAAAACCACCCCTCACCTCCCCTTCCCTCTCTCCCCTTCCTTCCTCAAGTGACATCTCTGCCTCCGACCCACCCTCCCACCTCCCCCAACCCCACCTCACCCAATGCCACCACCCCCAGCAGCACCACCACGCCCCGGGGACATTAGTGCGCTGGGGCCCCTTGGAGGGCGAGGGCGGGCTGTCCCAGCGCTCAGCGGCAGGCAAGGCAGTGGAGCCTCCCCTGCCTGTGGGCCTCATAACACCTGCTGGCTGTTCGGGCCGCCTCCCTGATGGACTGGAACGCCAGCAAGCCTCTCGTGATGGCTCTCCACACCTTCGAACGGCACTCTCCTCAAGGAAGCCCGGTGACCAGAATGGCGGAGGAGACTCGTCTGGACTCCGAGGCAAAGCGAGGCCCTGCGAGCCTGCTTTGAGCGGAACCCATACCCTGGCATCGCCACCAGAGAACGGCTGGCCCAGGCCATCGGCATTCCGGAGCCCAGGGTCCAGTTCTTGTTTCAGAACGAGAGGTCAGGCCAGCTGGGGCAGCACCGAGCGGCCTTGCCCTGGCTAGGAGAGACGCTGCCCGCAAGAAGGCAGGCGCAGCAGATCTCCTCGGGCCACCCCATCCCAGACGCCCTGCTGCTCAAATGGGCGAGCAAAGACGCTTCCAGGCATTGCCAACAGGGCTACCCGCAGACGGGTCCTGCCGGATTCCAGGATTCATGTCTGCTCAGGAACCGGCGGCCAGGCACCCAGGACCGGTGGCATGGCGCCGCGCACGCAGGCTGCCCCCTGCACGCCTCCCGGCGGGTCACCCTGCTCCCTGCCAGGCTGCAGGCGGGGATTTTTCCCACGCCGGCCTGGCCTCCCCGGCGTCCTCTCCCACCTCAGACGCCCGGTGGCCTCCCCGCACACCCCCGCCCCGTGGACCGACACGCAGTGCGACGTGTGTCACCGTCCCCAGCGGTGGCCCAGGCCTCTTCAAGCTGGTCCACCAGTTGGGTGTGCTTGCTCCACCCACGTCCCAGGGCAGTCCGAGGTGTTCCAGCCAGGGACCCAGGTCGCCGGGCGGGCGTGGGAAACTCCCAGCCAGGGCAAGCTCACCCTCTGCCCGCCTCCCAGAGGGCTCCATGCCGCAGGAGCAGATGCAAGCCGTCTCTTCGAACTCCCCACCGCCTAGGAGCCCGGGCGCTCATCTCCACTCCCCTCCAGCCAGCTGCTGGATGAGCTCCTGGCGTGCCCAGAGTTTCTGCAGCAGGGGCACCCTTTCCTAGAAACCGAGGCCCCGGGGGAGCTGCAGGAATCTGGAAGAGCGCCCACTGGCTGAATCACCCCCCTCAGCGGACGAATACTGGGCTGCTGGAGGAGCCTAGGGACCCAGGCTGTGGATGGGTCGCGGGCAGGGCGGTGGCCTCCCTTTCGCGGGGAACACCTGGCTGGGCATGGAGGGGCGTGTCTTCCGTCCGGGCTGACACCCCTGGCATTCCTGCCTCCTAAGACTGGGCCCGATGAGAGACTCCACAACAAGGAGAACTGCCATTCCTTCCTGGGCATCCCGGGCATCCCGGAGCCATCCCAGGTACCAGCAGGCGGGCCGTCTACCACGCACGCGCGGGTTTGCGGGCAGCCACCTGGCCTCCTGTGGGAGCAGCCCCGGCAGAGCTCTCTTGTCTTTCTGCCACCCAACCCGCGCCTGACCACCGGCTACCCCCCGCCCCAGCAGTATGCGTCTTTCCCAGGGCTGGGTGGAGATCCCCGTCCCATGAAACACCGGGCCCGGGCTGCATGCAGGCCTTGTCTCCCTCCCGGGGCTCGCACCCTCTGTGCCTCCACTCCACCGTCGCTCGCCAAGCCGTGCCTGTGCGGCACCCCAGGAGCTGCCACCGTGGAGCGCTTGGTGGCTGTACACAGGCCACAGACCCCGGGCACACCTGGGATGCTGACCCAGGCGGGAGGGAAGGCAGGCACAGGTGGAGAGAGGAACAAAGACATAGAGGGAGCTGGATTGAAGTGAGAGACTGGAAGGCAGGGATGGAGGGAGGGAGGGTGGGAGGGAGGGACTGACCGACAGAGAAAGGAGGCAGGAGGAACGGAGGGAAAGACAGGATGGACACAGGGACAGAGGGAGTGGCGCAGAGGGATCAAGGGACCGAGGGAGGAAGGTGGAGAAAAAAGACCGGACTCCTGGAGCAACAGCAGCCCTGCGCCCAGGAGGGCAGGGTGCACCTGCTGTGAGGGTTGGGCGGCGGCCGGCGGGGCACTCGTTCGCCCCCGTTCTGTCGCCCAAGGAATGGGCGGCTTCCTCAAAGACAAAAGACGTGACTAGGGTTGCATGGGTATTTCACCCAATGGTTTTACTTCAACCACATTTCCAGGCTAAGCCCCAAGATCGGAGCTGCTAAGGCCGACGCCCTGACCAACCACCAGAGAGGAGCCACCTCAGGATTACTGAAGCCTGACTTCGATTCCACGCCACGCCTGCAAAGGCCGTAGCTCAGCATCTCTCCGGCCCCACCCCCATCCCGAGAGGCTGACCATGATGACAGTTTGCTTCCGGAGTCCTGGCGGGCACCAAGAAACATCCAGGGAAGGGAGGAAGAGCAGCATCCCCTCTCCTCCCTCCAATCCGCCACACTGGGCAGACTCCCCTACTGCTATGGAACGGGAATCCATCGTCAAGCCATCACACAGGGGATGTATCTTGTCTCTGGGGTTTCGCTCTGGTCTTCGACGGGAGCCACACACCTGCCTGGGTGACACTGTCATGGCAACGCCGACACCCACAGGCATCGGGTGTCTTCGCGGAGAGGGGTCCTGTAAAACTCAAGACCCACACGGAGGTTCAGTTCCACACTCCACTCCACCCTACAAGGGTGGTTTCTCCCTGCTGAAGACCCGTGGGAACCCATGGAGTGGCTTCCAGTTCCCGTGGCATCCCTGGAGAGGCCAGCAGAGCCAGCCCCCGCCTGAAACCCCACCCCCCACACCCCTTCCGCCTCTCCCCCTTCCGCTGTGTCTCTCTGGCTTCCGGTCCCAACCCTCCCACCCCCCCTCAAACCCACCTCACCCAATGCCCCCAACACCACCAGCACCACTACGCCCCGGGGCCATCAATGCGCAGGGGGCCCCTCGGAGGGCGAGGGCGGGCTGTCCCAGGGCTCAGCGGCAGGAAAGAAGGGGTGGAGCCTCCCTGCCTGTGGGCCTTCATAAGAGCCGCTGGTTGTTCATGCTGCCTCCTGGCTGGACCGAACGCCGCGGCAGTGCTCCCCGCTGAGCGGTTTCCCTCTAACACCTTCAACGCACACTCTCGGGCGGGAAGCCCCAGGACGGACGGGCGGAGGAGCTCCCGCTCTGGGACCCCGAGGCAAAGCGAGGCCCTGTGAGCCTGCTTTGAGCGGAACCCGTACCCGGGCATCGCCACCAGAGAACGGCTGGCCCAGGCCATCGGTGTTCCGGAGTCCAGGGTCCAGATCTGGTTTCAGAACGAGAGGTCACGCCAGCTGAGGCAGCACCGGCGGGAATCTCCGCCCTGGCCGGGGAGACATGGCCCGCAAGAAGGCAGGCTGGGACCTCCGGCCTACCCTGCATCGCAGACGGGCCCTGCTGCTCTGAGCCTTTGAGAAGGATAGGCATTCCAGGCACGCCACCAGGAAGGACTGGCCAGAGAGACGGGTCTCCCAGAGTCGAGGATTCACGTCTGGTTTAAGAAATCAAAGGCCCGGCACCCGGGACCAGGTGGCAGGGCACGGGCGCGCGCAGGCGGCCCCGGCAACGTGGCCCCCGGAGGGTGTCACCCTGCTCCTGGTCGGTGGCTCCGGCAGGCGTGGGATTTTGCCTACGCCGCCCTGGCTCCTATCGGCGGGGCTCCTCTCCCACCTCAGACGCCTCGGGTGGCCTCCGGTCCCCTCGGTGCAAAGCTCCGGAGAACCGGGAGACGCAGCACGACGGCCTCGTCGGGCCCCTTCGCTGTGGGACAGCCAGGGCCCGCTCAAGCTGGGCCACAGGGCCAAGGCGTGCTAGCGCCACCCACATCCCAGGGCAGTCCGTGGTGGGGCTGGGGCCAGGAGACCCAGGTCGCCGGGGCGGCGTGGGAATCCCAAGCCGGGGCAGCTCCTCCTCCCCAGCCCGCGCCGCCGTAGGGATCCGCCCCGCAGGAGCAGATGCAAGTTGTCCGGGCGCCCACCCCTCCACCCCAGGAACCCGGGCGTTCTTCTCCACTCCCCTCCGGCCTGCTGCTGGATGAGCTGCTGGCGTGCCCAGAGTTTCTGCAGCAGGTGCACCTTTTCCTAGAAACCGAGGCCCCGGGGGAGCTGCAGGAATCGGAGGATCCAGCCAGGATGGAACCACCCATCAGCGCGCAAGAATACCGGGCTCTGCTGGATTAGCTATATGGGCTGGGACGGGTCGCCGAGGGCGTTCTCTTCAAGGGGAACCCCTGGCTGGGCATGGAGGTGCGTGTCTTCCCTCGGGCTGACCCGCCTGGCATTCCTATGCCCCAGGGACTGGGGCCCGTGAGAGACTCCGCGACAAAGGAGAACTGCCATTCTTCCAAGGCCCCGGGATCCTGCAGCCATTCCAGGTTCCAGGCCATCTACCGCATTAATCAAGGGCCTTGGCGTGGCAGCCACCAGGCCTACTGTGGGAGCAGCCCCTGCAGAGCTCTCTTGCCTTTCCGCCACCCCACCCCCGCCTGAGCACCGGCTACCCCCCGCCCCGGCAGTATGCGTCCTTCCCAGGGCTGTGTGGACACCCCCGTCCCGCGAAACACCGGGCCCGGGCAACGTCCAGAACTTCTCTCCCTCCTATGCTCATCAGCTCTGCGCCTCGCTTACACCAAGCCGCCACAACCCAGGCCTGCCTGCGGGAGCTGCTACGGGAACGCCTGGCGGCTGTACGCAGAACCCAGACCCCGGGTACACCCCGGATGCTGATCATTCCAGGCGGGAGGGAAGGTAGGCACAGGAGGAGAGAGGAACAGGAGACCTAGAGGGACGGAAGGATGGGCGGAGAGACTTTGGAAGGCAGGGAGGGAGGGATGGAGGGAGGGCCTGACCAACAGAGAGAGGGAGGCAGTGAGGAACGGAGGGAAAGACAGAGGGACACAGGGACAGAGGGAGCTGGAGGCGCAAAATCGAGGTAGGAAAGAGGGAGAAAACGGCTCCGGACCTTGAGCAACAGCAGTCCCGCTACCCGGCACACACGGTACCGCGTGACTGAGGGATACGGCGCCCGTGGCTCTTAGAAGTTCGCCCCCGGCTCCAT
Organism: Hoolock leuconedys; assembly: GCA_023748175.1. Classification (NCBI taxonomy): domain Eukaryota; kingdom Metazoa; phylum Chordata; class Mammalia; order Primates; family Hylobatidae; genus Hoolock; species Hoolock leuconedys. The sequence continues at coordinate 105,126 of JAKGGE010001128.1, read as the reverse complement.
CACTGGGCGAAATGGGCGGTTTCCTCAAAGAAAAAAAAGACGGGGACTCGGGTTGCCGTGGGGTATTTACCCACGTGGTTTACCGACCACACATTTCCAGGCCAAGCCCCGCATCGGAGCGCCAGGCCGACAGTCCCGACCACTGACCACAGAGGAGCCACACTCAGGAGGACTGAAGCCTGATTTCGATTCCATCGCAGGCTCGCCTCTGCAGGCCGGTAGCCTGGCCTCTCCGCCCCAACCCCACCCCGCCAGAGGCTTACAATGTTGACGGTTTGCTTCCGGAGTCCTGCGGCCACCCAGAAACATCCAGGAAAGGGAGGAAGAGCAGCATCCTCTCTGCGCCCTCCCTCCAAACCGGCCACACCGCAGACTCCCCACATGGCGGGACACGGGAATCCATCGTCAAGCCGTCACGCCTGGGGTGTATCTTGTCTCTGGGGTTTCGCTTCATTCGACGGGAGCCAATTCTGCGTGGGTGAGACTGTCGGAGTAACGTGACACCCACAGGCATCGGGTATTCTCACAGAGATGTATACCCTTTAAAACTCAAGACCCACACTGAGGTTAATTCCCACACTCCACTCCACACTTCCAGGATGGTTTCTCCTTGCTGAAGACGCGTGTCCAGGAGCGGGTTTTTCTGTGCCCCACGTGGGATCCCTGGAGAGGACCGGAGAGCCAGCCCCCGCCCGAAACCCATCCCCCTCAACCTTTCCCCACCGGCTCACAAGTGCCTTCTCTGGCCACCGGTCCCACCCCTCACACGCCCCCCAACCCCACCTTACCCAATGCCAGCACCCCCACCAGCACCACCACGACCCGGGGGCATCAGTGCCCGGGGGCCCCTCGGAGGGCGAGGGCAGGCTGTCCCAGGGCTCAGGGACAGGCAAGAAGGGGTGAAGCCTCCCTGCCTGTGGGCCTTCTAAGGGCCGCTGACTGCACCGGCCTCCTGGCTGGACCGGAACGCCGTGCGGTGCTCCCCGCGATGGCTCCCCCGACAACTTCGAACGGCACCATCCCCGCGGAAGTCCGAGGATGAGGACGGCGGAGGAGACTCATCTGGACTCCAAGGCAAAGCAAGGCCCTGCGAGCCTGCCTTGAGCGGAACCCGTACCAGGGCATTGCCACCAGAGAACGGCTGGCCCAGGACATCGGCGTTCCGGAGCCCAGGGTCCCGATCTGGTTTCAGAACGAGAGGTCACGCCAGCTGAGGCAGCACCGGCGGGAATCTCCCCCCTGGCCGGGGAGACGCGACCCGCAAGAAGGCAGGCGAAAGGGGACCTCCGTCAACCCATCCCAGACGGCCCTGCTGCTCCGAGCCTTTGAGAAGGATCTCTTTCCTGGCATCGCCACCAGGGAAGGACTGGCTAGAGAGACGGGCCTCCCGGAGTCCAGGATTCACATCTGGTTTCAGAACCGAAGGGCCAGGCACCAGGGACCGGGTGACAGGGCGGGGGCGCACGCAGGCGGCCCCTGCAAAGCGGCCCCTGGCGGGTGTCAAACTGCTCCCCTTTCGGTGTTCCCCGGCAGGCGGGGTTTTTGCCTACGCCTTTGCCTCCTAACGAAGGCCTCCCTCTCCCAGTCCCTCAGATGCCTCGGCGGCCTCCGCACCCTCCGAGCAAATGCCCGGGGGACCGGGACGCGCAGCGTGATGGCCTGCTGGGCCTCTGCGCGGCGGGACAGCCAAGGCCTGCTCAAGCTGGGCCACAGGGCCAAGGCGCAGCTTATGCCCACCCACGCCCCAGGGCAGTCCGCTGTGGGCTGGGAGCCAAGGACCTGGCCGAGGCGAGAAACTCCAAGCCGGGCAGCTCCATTCTCCTGTACCGCACTTCCCCGGGAGGGCTCCGCGCAGCAGGAGCAGATGCACGCCGTCCAGGCACCCTCCCCACCGCCCCAGGAGTCTGGGGGCTCGTCTCCACTCCCCTCCGGCCTGCTGTTGGATGAGCTCATGGCGTGCCCAGAGTTCTCGCAGCCGGGCTACCCCTTCCTGTGGAAACCCCAGGCCCCAGGGGAGCTGCTGCAGGACCGGAAGAGCTCACACAAAGCACCCTTCAGCAAGGAAGAATACTGGGCTCTGCAGGAGGAGCTTTAGGACGCCGGGCTGGGGACGGGGTTTCGGCAGGGCAGTGGCCTCTATTTCACGGGGAATCCCTGGATGGGCATGGAGGGGCGTGTCTTCACTCCGGGCTGACCCGCCTGGCATTCCTGCCTCCTAGGACTGGGCACGGAGAGAGACTCCGCACAAATGAGAACTGCCAATATTTCCTGGGCGTCCCGGGGATCCCGGAGCGGGCCCAGGTACCAGGAGGCAGGCCGTCTACCGCGCCCTCGTGGGTTTTCGGGCAGCCACCTGGCCTCCTGTGGGAGGAGCCCTGGCAGAGCTCTCTTGCCTTTCCTCCACCCCACCAACGCCTGACCAACGGCTACACCCCGCCCCCGCAGTATGCGTCCTTCCCCGGGCTGGGTGGAGACCTGCTTCCAGCGAACCTCCGGGCCTGGGCAGCGACCAGGCCTTCTCTCCCTCCCGGCTCGCCACTACCGCGCCTCCGCTCCACCGTCGCTCGCCAACAAGTGGATCTGTGGCCTCCCAGGGGCTGCCACCCTGAGTGCCTGGGCTGCCCACTGCAGGAGAAGTAGGGCACACCTGGGATGCTGAGCTCCCAGGCGGGTGGAAGGCAGGCCAGGTGGGAGAGAGGAACAGGAGACCTAGAGGGATGGTAGGGATGGGTGGAGAGACTTTGGAAGGCAGGGAGGGAGGGATGGAGGGAGGGAGGGAGGGACTGACCGACAGAGACAGGGAGGCAGTGAGGAACGGAGGGAAACACAGAGGGACACAGGGACAGAGGGAGGGCGGGAGGGAGCAAGGTACCGATGCAGTAAGGCTGAGAGAAAGCGGTTCCTCGGACTCGGAGCAATGGCAGTCCTGGGCCCGAAAACGGCAGCTCGGGCAAAGGGCTGATGGCTGGGTGAAGGCCGGGCGGGGCACTTGCTCACCTCGCCTCTGTCGCCCCAAGGACTGGGCGCACCCCTCGTTAATGCTAGGACTCGGGGTGGGTATTTCACCCACGTGGTTTACCAACCACACATTTCCAGGCCAAGCCCCGCATCGGAGCGCAAGGCCGACGGCCCCGACCACCGACCACAGAGGAGCCACACTCAGGAGGACTGAAGCCTGACTTCGATCTCCACGCCGCCGCCCTCTCTGCAGGCCGGGTAGCTCACGTCTCCGGCTCCCACCCCATCCCGAGAGGCTGACCATGATGACAGTTTGCTTCCGAGTCCATGGCAACTGAAACATCTAGGGAAGGGAGGAACAGCAGCATCCTCTCTTGCCCTCCCTCCAACTGCCACACCGCAGACTCCCCCACGCTATGGAACGGAATCCACAAGCCATCACACAGGGGATGTATCTTGTCTCTGCTTCCTGCCTGGCCTCGACGGAGCCACACACCTGCCTGGGTGACACTCAATATATAAACGCCACACCCACAGGCATCGGGTGTCATGAGAGGGGTCCTGTAAAACTCAAGACCCACACGGAGGTTCAGTTCCACACTCCACTCCACCCTACAACTGTGGTTTCCCTCCCCCGCTGGAAGACCCACAAGTGGGAACCCATGGAGCAGCTTCCAGTTCCTGCAGCATCCCTGGAGAGGCCCGGAGAGCCAGCCCCCGCCTGAAACCCACCCCCTCACCCCTTCCCCTCTCCCCTCTTCGCTGCATCTCTGGCTTCCCGTCCAACCTCCTCCCCACCCCCTCAAACCCACCTCACCCAATGCCCCCAACACCACCAGCACCACTACTCACACACAAAGCAGGGGCCCCTCGAGGGCTTGTGGGCGGCTGTCCCAGGGCTCAGCTGCAGGCAGCCGGGTGGAGCCTCCTGCCTGTGGGCTTCTCATAAGAGCCGCTGGCTGTCTGCCTGCCCTCCTGGCTGGACTGGAACACCAAGTGCTCCTCTCACATGGTTTCCTCCCAACACTTTCAACGGCACACTCCCCATGGAAGCCTGAGGACGAGGACGGCGGAGGAGTCTCGTCTGGACCCCGAGGCAAAGCGAGGCCCTGTGAGCCTGCTTGAGCGGAACCCACTCCGCACGCCACCGAGAACGGCTGGTCCAGGCCATCGGTGTTCCGGAGTCCAGGGTCCAGATCTGGTTTCAGAACGAGAGGTCACGCCAGCTGAGGCAGCACCGGCGGGAATCTCCGCCCTGGCCGGGGAGACGTGGCCCGCAAGACGGCAGGCGAAAGCGGACCTCCGTCACCCAATCGCAGACGGCCCTGCTGCTCTGAGCCTTTGAGAAGGATAACATTCCAGGCATCGCCACCAGGGAAGGACTGGCCAGAGAGACGGGTCTCCCAGAGTCGAGGATTCACGTCTGGTTTAAGAAATCAAAGGCCAGGCACCCGGGACCAGGTGGCAGGGCGCTGGCGCACGCACGCGGCCCCGCAACGCGGGCTCGGGAGGGTGCCTCACCCTGCCTCACCGGTGGCCCGCAGCGGGATTTTGCCGCACGCCGCCCTGGCTCCTTATCGGCGGGCTCCCTCTCCCACCCTCAGATGCCTCGGGTGGCCCTTCCTCGCACTCCCCTCGGTGCAAAGCCCGGGGACCCGGAGACGAGCACGACGGCCTCGTCGCCCCTCGGCTGTGGGACAGCCAGGCCCAAGCTGGGCCACAGGGCCAAGACGTGCTTGCGCCAGCCACATCCCAGGGCAGTCCGTGGTGGGGCTGGGGCCAGGAGACTCAGGTCGCCGGGGCGGCGTGGGAATCCCAAGCCGGGGCAGCTCCTCCTCCCCAGCCCGCGCCGCCGTAGGGATCCGCCCCGCAGGAGCAGATGCAAGTCGTCCGGGCGCCCACCCCTCCACCCCAGGAACCCGGGCGTTCTTCTCCACTCCCCTCCGGCCTGCTGCTGGATGAGCTGCTGGCGTGCCCAGAGTTTCTGCAGCAGGTGCACCTTTTCCTAGAAACCGGCGGGCCCCGGGAAGCCGTGAATCGGAGGATCCAGCCAGGATGGAACCACCCATCAGCGCGCAAGAATACCGGGCTCTGCTGGATTAGCTATAGGACGCGGGCTGGGGATGGGGTCGCCGCAGGGCGGTGGCCTCTCTTTCGCGGGGAACCCCTGGCTGGGCATGGAGGTGCGTGTCTTCCCTCCGGGCTGACCCGCCTGGCATTCCTGCGTCCTAGGACTGGGCCCGGTGAGAGACTCCGCACAAAGGAGAACTGCCATTCTCTAAGGTCCCGGGATCCCTGCAGCCATTCCAGGTTCCAGCACAAGCAATGGCCCACCGCACACTCGCGGTTTTGCGGGCAGCCACCAGGCCTACTGTGGGAGCAGCCCCTGCAGAGCTCTCTTGCCTTTCCGCCACCCCACCCCCGCCTGAGCACCGGCTACCCCCCGCCCCGGCAGTAGTATGCGCCTTTCCTAGGGCTGTGGGATACCCCTGCCCCACAAACACCGGGCTCCGCCCAGGAACTTCTCCTCCTATGCTCACCGCTTCTGCGCCTCACACACCGGGCCGCCACAACCTGCCTCTGGTGGCTCCCTCAGAGCTGCAAGCATGTGGACCATGGGTTGCACGAGAACCCAGACTCCCTGGGCCACCCCGGATGCTGATCATTCCAGGCGGGAGGGAAGGTAGGCACAGGAGGAGAGAGGAACAGGAGACCTAGGAGGGACGGAAGGATGGGCGGAGAGACTTGCTGCAGGGAGGAGGGATGGAGGGAGGGCCTGACCAACAGAGAGAGGGAGGCAGTGAGGAACGGAGGGAAAGACAGAGGGACACAGGGACAGAGGGAGCGCGGGAGGCAGCAAGGGACCGAGGTAGGAAAGCAGGGAGAAAAAACGTCTCCGGACTTCTGGCAACAGTAGTTCCACATCTCGGCACACGGTAAGCCTCAGCGGACTGGGAGGGATGCATGGGCGGCTCGCGGGTTCTCCCAGTTCCCTCGCTCCATCGCACTGCTGAATACATGCCTCAAAGAAAAAAGACGGGGATCTGGCCGTCGTGGGTATTTTAATTAATGGTTTTACTGACCACACATTTGCCCAAGCTCCTGCATCGAGTGCCAGGCCGGTAGTCCCACTAATGGACCACAGAGCCACACTCCCAGAGGACTGAAGCCTGATTTCGGATTCCACGACGCTCGGCCCTCTGCAAGGGGGGCTGGTATTGCCTCCGCCCCAACCCCACCCCGAGAGGCTTACAATGTTGACGGTTTGCTTCCGGAGTCCTGCGGCCACCCAGAAACATCCAGGAAAGGGAGGAAGAGCAGCATCCTCTCTGCGCCCTCCCTCCAAACCGGCAAGCCACCAAGAGACTCCCCATGAGGACACGGGAATCCATCACACTGGCCACTGGGGTGTATCTTGTCTCTGGGGTTTCGCTCTGGTATTCGGACGGGGAGCCACACCCCTGCGTGGGTGAGACTGTCATGGCAACGGCGACACCCACAGGCATCGGGTGTCTTCACAGAGAGGGGGCCTTTAAAACTCAAGACCCACACCGAGGTTAATTCCACACTCCACTCCACCCTTCCAGGATGGTTTCTCCTTGCTGAAGACGGCGGTGGGAACTCCAGGGAGCTGCTTCCAGTTCCCACGGGATCCCTGGAGAGGACCGGAGAGCCAGCCCCCGCCCGAAACCCATCCCCCTCAACCTTTCCCCCACCTCCGCCTTCCGCTGCGTCTCTCTGGCCACCGGTCCCACCCCTCACACGCCCCCCAACCCCACCTTACCCAATGCCAGCACCCCCACCAGCACCACCCCGACCCGGGGGCATCAGTGCCCGGGGGCCCCTCGGAGGGTGAGGGCAGGCTGTCCCAGGGCTCAGGACAGGCAAGAAGGGGTAGCCTCCTGCCTGTGGGCTCTCGGCGGCCGCTGACTGCACTGCCTCCTGGCTGGACCGAACGCCGGGCGGTGCTCCCGCTGATGGCTCCTCTCGGTAACCAACGGGCACCTCCCCGCTGAAGTCCGAGGATGAGGATCGGCGGAGGAGACTCATCTGGACTCCAAGGCAAAGCAAGGCCCTGCGAGCCTGCCTTGAGCGGAACCCGTACCAGGGCATTGCCACCAGAGAACGGCTGGCCCAGGACATCGGTGTTCCGGAGCCCAGGGTCCCGATCTGGTTTCAGAACGAGAGGTCACGCCAGCTGAGGCAGCACCGGCGGGAATCTCCCCCCTGGCCGGGGAGACGCGACCTGCAAGTAGGCAGGCGAAAGCGGACCTCCGTCAACCCATCCCAGACGGCCCTGCTTGCTCAGCCTTTGAGAAGGATTCTTTCCTGGCACTCACCAGGGAAGTTGGCCTGGTTAGAGAGAGACGGCCTCCCGGAGTCAAGGATTCACATCTGGTCTGTCAGAACCGAAGGGCCTGGCACCAGGGACCGGTTGACAGGGTGGGGGCGCACGCAGGCGGCCCCTGCAAAGCGGCCCCTGGCGGGTGTCAAACTGCTCCCCGTTCGGTGGCCCCGGCAGGCGGGGTTTTTCCTACGCCGCCCTTGCTCCTAACGAAGGGGCCCTCTCCCAACCTCAGATGCCTCGGTGGCCTCCGCACCCCCCGAGCAAATGCCCGGGGACCGGGACGCTGTGAGCGACGGCCTGCCGGGCCTCTGCCAAGGGACAGCCAAGGGTCAGCCAAGCTGGGCCACAGGGCCAAGGGCGCAGCTTAAGGCCACGCCCCAGGGCAGTCCGCTGTGGGGCCAGCCAAGGGACCTAAGTTTCAGGCGGGCGGAGAAACGAAAGCCGCAGCTCCACCTCCCCAGCCCGCACCCCCGGAGGGCTCCGCGCCGCAGGAGCAGATGCACGCCGTCCGGGCACCCTCCCCACCGCCCCAGGATTCCGGGGGCACGTCTCCACTCCCTCCAGCCTGCTGTTGGATGAGCTCATGGCGTGCCCAGAGTTTCGGCAGCTGGCGCACCCTTTCCTAGAAACCGAGGTCCCGGGGGAGCTGCAGGAATCGGAAGAGCCCGCTGGGCTGGAAGCACCCTTCAGCAAGGAAGAATACCGGGCTCTGCAGGAGGAGCTTTAGGACGCGGCTGGGGACGGGGTCGCGGCAGGGCAGTGGCCTCTATTTCACGGGGAATCCCTGGATGGGCATGGAGGGCGTGTCTTCACTCCGGGCTGACCCGCCTGGCATTCCTGCCTCCTAGGACTGGGCACGGAGAGAGACTCCGCACAAATGAGAACTGCCAATATTTCCCAAGGCCCCGGGGATCCCGAGCGGCCCAGGTACCAGGAGGCAGGGCCGCCTACCGCCACTGCGGGCTTCGGGCAGCCACCTGGCCTCCTGTGGGAGGAGCCCTGGCAGAGCTCTCTTGCCTTTCCTCCACCCCACCAACGCCTGACCAACGGCTACACCCCTGCCCCGCAGTATGCGTCCTTCCCCTCGGCTAGTGGAGACCTGCTTCCAGCGAACCTCCGGGCCTGGGCAGCGACCAGGCCTTCTCTCCCTCCCGGGGCTCGCCACTACCGCGCCTCCGCTCCACCGTCGCTCGCCAACAAGTGGATCTGTGGCCTCCCAGGGGCTGCCACCCTGGAGCACCTGGCGGCTATACGCAGACCCCAGAAGTAGGGCACACCCGGGATGCTGAGCCTTCCAGGCGGGAGGGAAGGCAGGCACAGGTGGAGAGAGGAACGGGAGACCTAGAGGGACGGTAGGATGGGTGGAGAGACTTTGGAAGGCAGGGAGGGAGGGATGGAGGGAGGGAGGGAGGGACTGACCGACAGAGACAGAGAGGCAGTGAGGAACAGAGGGAAAGACAGAGGGACACAGGGACAGAGGGAGGGCGGGAGGGAGCAAGGGACCGATGCAGTAAGGCAGAGAGAAAAAGCGGTCTCCGGACTCCTGGAGCAACAGCAGTCCCGCCTGGAAATCCAGCGCCCGCGGGCTGATGGCTGGGCAGCGCCGGTTGAATTCTTCTGCTTCGCTCTGTCACAAAGAATGGGTGATTCCTCAAAGACAAAAGACAGGGACTCGGGTAGCCGTGGGTATTCACCCCACGTGGTTACCAACCACATTTGCGGCCAAGCTCCTCGCATCGAGCGCAAGGCCGACGCCCTCTGGCCTCACCGACCACAGAGGGAGCCACACTCAGGAGGACTGAAGCCTGACTTCTCGATTCCACGCCGCTGACCCCCAGGCAGCCGTAGCTCGCGCCCCTCCCGGCCCCACCCCCATCCCGAGAGGCTGACCATGATGACAGTTTGCTTCCGGAGTCCTGCGGGCACCAAGAAACATCCAGGGAAGGGAAGAAGAGCAGCATCCTCTCTTCGCCCTCCCTCCAATCCGGCCACACCGCAGACTCCCCACGTTGCGGGAAACGGGAATCCATCGTCAAGCCATCACACAGGGGATGTATCTTGTCTCTGGGGTTTCGCTCTGGTCTTCGACGGGAGCCACACACCTGCCTGGGTGACACTGTCATGGCAACGCCGACACCCACAGGCATCGGGTGTCTTCGCGGAGAGGGGTCCTGTAAAACTCAAGACCCACACGGAGGTTCAGTTCCACACTCCACTCCACCCTACAACTGTGGTTTCTCCCTGCTGAAGACCCGTGGGAACCCATGGAGCAGCTTCCAGTTCCCGCAGCATCCCTGGAGAGGCCCGCAGAGCCAGCCCCCGCCTGAAACCCACCCCCCACACCCCTTCCGCCTCTCCCCCTTCCGCTGCATCTCTCTGGCTTCCGGTCCCAACCCTCCCACCCCCCCTCAAACCCACCTCACCCAATGCCCCCAACACCACCAGCACCACCACGCCTCGGGCCATCATCAAAGAGGGGCCCGAGGGCGAGAGGGCGGGCTGTCCTAGGGTTTCCAGCGGCAGGCAAGAAGGGGTGGGAGCCTCCCTGCCTGTGGGCCTTCATAAGAGCCGCTGGGCTGTCTGCGCCGGCCTCCTGGCTGGACCGGAACACCGTGCGGTGCTCCCCGCGATGGCTCTCCCAACACTTTCGAACGGCACACTCCCCATGGAAGCCTGGAGGACGAGGACGGGCGGAGGAGTTCCTTGCCTGGACTGAGGCAAAGCGCAGGCCCTGTGAGTCTGCTTTGAGCGGAACCTGCATCTCCGGCATCAGCACCGAGAACGGCTGGTCCAGGCCATCGGTGTTCCGGAGTCCAGGGTCCAGATCTGGTTTCAGAACGAGAGGTCACGCCAGCTGAGGCAGCACCGGCGGGAATCTCCGCCCTGGCCGGGGAGACACGGCCCGCAAGAAGGCAGGCGAAAGCGGACCTCCGTCACCCCATCGCAGACCTGCCCTGCTGCTCTGAGCCTTTGAGAAGGATAACATTCCAGGCATCGCCACCAGGGAAGGACTGGGCTAGAGACGTACCCAGAGTCGAGATTCACGTCTGGTTTAAGAAATCAAAGGCTGGCACCCGGACCAGGTGGCAGGCCACATGACGACGCGCCCCGCACCTGCCCCGGGAGGGTGTCACCCTGCTCCCTGGTCGGGTGGCCCCGCAGGCGGGATTTGGCTCACGCCCTGGCTCCTATCGTAAGGGGCCCTCTCCCACCTCTCAGACTTGCCTCCGCCGCACTTCTCGCAGCAAAGCCCGGGGGACCGGGAGACGCAGCACGACGGCCTGTCGGGCCCCTTCGCTGTGGGACAGCCAGGCCCGCCTGCTGGGCCACAGGGCTGCAAGACGTGCTTGGCGCCCCAGCCACATCCCAGGGCAGTCCGTGTGGTGGCTGGGGCCAGGAGACTCAGGGTTCGGGCTGCTGCAACCTGGGCCGCAGCCCTCCTCTCAGCCCGCCGTCAGAGGGACCCACCAAGCAGGAGCAGATGCAGTCAGTCCGGCGCCCACCCTCCACCCCAGGAACCCGGGCGCTCTTTCCACTCCTCCGCCTGCTGCTGGATGAGCTGGGCTGGCGCGCTCCAGAGTTTCTGCAGCAGGTGCACCTTTTCCTAGGGAAACCGAGGTCTCGGGAGCTGCAGGAATCGGGAGGAACTGTGCCAGGATGGAACGTCCACCCATCAGCTGCAATACCGGCTCTGCTGGATTAGCTTAGGACGCTGGCTGGGATGGGGTCAGCCAGAGGGCGGTGGCCTCTTTCGCTGGGGAACCCCTGGCTGGCATGGAGGTGCTGCGGTTCTTCCTCCGGCTGACCCGCCTGGCATTCCTGCGTCCTAGGACTGGGCTTTCTCCGGTGAGACCTGCACAAAGGAGAACTGCCATTCTTTCCTGGGCGTCCCGGGGATCCCGCAGCCATTCCAGGTTCCAGCATGCGGGCCATCTACCGCACACTCGCGGTTTTGCGGGCAGCCACCAGGCCTACTGTGGGAGCAGCCCCTGCAGAGCTCTCTTGCCTTTCCGCCACCCCACCCCTGCCTGAGCACCGGGCTACCTCACTCGGGCAGTATGGGCACCCTTCCAGGGCTGTGGACACCCCCGTCTCCGGGCCAAAACACCGGCCCGGCAACGCCCAGAACTTCTCTCTCCCTCCCCGCGCTCACTGCCTCCCGGCGCCCGGTACCGGGCTGCTCGCCAACCCGCGGCCTCTGCGCCTCCCAGGAGCTGCCACGGTGGAACGCCTGGCGGCTGTACGCAGAACCCAGACCCCGGGTACACCCCGGGATGCTGATCATTCCAGGCGGGAGGGAAGGTAGGCACAGGAGGAGAGAGGAACAGGAGACCTAGAGGGACGGAAGGATGGGCGGAGAGACTTTGGAAGGCAGGGAGGGAGGGATGGAGGGAGGGCCTGACCAACAGAGAGAGGGAGGCAGTGAGGAACGGAGGGAAAGACAGAGGGACACAGGGACAGAGGGAGCGCGAGGCAAGGGACCCGAGGCAGGAAAGAGAAAACGGCCTCGGACTCCTGGAGCAACAAGTGCAGTCCTGCCTTCCGGCACACGGTGTCGGGCGCGGACTGAGGGATGGCGCGGCGGCCTGTGGGTTTCTAGTTCACTGCCCATCGACCAAGGAATGGGCGGTTTCCTCAAAGAAAAAAGACGGGGACTCGGGTTGCCGTGGGGTATTTACCCACGTGGTTTACCGACCACACATTTCCAGGCCAAGCCCCGCATCGGAGCGCCAGGCCGACAGTCCCGACCACTGACCACAGAGGAGCCACACTCAGGAGGACTGAAGCCTGATTTCGGATTCCACGTAGCTCGGCCCTCTGCAAGGGGGCCGGTAGCTCTCGTCTCTCCGGCCCCAACCCCACCCCGAGAGGCTTACAATGTTGACGGTTTGCTTCCGGAGTCCTGCGGCCACCCAGAAACATCCAGGAAAGGGAGGAAGAGCAGCATCCTCTCTGGGCGCCTCCTCCAAACCGCCACACCGCAGACTCCCCACATGGCGGACGGGAATCCACGCCAGCTGTCACCGGGTGTATCTTGTCTCTGGGGTTTCGTTCTGGTATTCGACGGGAGCCACACCCCTGCGTGGAAGTGAGACTGTCATGTGCAACGGCGACACCCACAGGCATCGGGTGTCTTCACAGAGAGGGGGCCTTTAAAACTCAAGACCCACACCGAGGTTAATTCCACACTCCACTCCACCCTTCCAGGATGGTTTCTCCTTGCTGAAGACGCGTGGGAACCCAGGGAGCGGCTTCCAGTTCCCACGGGATCCCTGGAGAGGACCGGAGAGCCAGCCCTCACCAAACCCACCATCCCTTAACCTTTCCCCACTCCGCCTCCGCCAGCGCCTCTGGCCACCGGTCCCACCCCTCACACGCCCCCCAACCCCACCTTACCCAATGCCAGCACCCCCACCAGCACCACCACGACCCGGGGGCATCAGTGCCCGGGGGCCCCTCGGAGGGCGAGGGCAGGCTGTCCCAGGGCTCAGGGACAGGTGCAGCGGGTGAAGCTCTCCCCTGCCTGTGGGCTCTAAGGGGCCGCTGACTGCACCGCCTCCTGGCTGGACTCCGGAACGCTGCAGGTGCTCCTCACATGGCTCCCTCAAAACTGAACGGCACCTCTCCCCAAGGAAGTCCGGGAGGGATGAGGACGGTGGAGGAGACTCCATTCACCTGGCAGCAAGGCCCTGCGAGCCTGCCTTGAGCGGAACCCGTACCAGGGCATTGCCACCAGAGAACGGCTGGCCCAGGACATCGGGTGGCCCTGGAGCCCAGGGTCCCGATCTGGTTTCAGAACGAGAGGTCACGCCAGCTGAGGCAGCACCGGCGGGAATCTCCCCCCTGGCCGGGGAGACGCGACCTGCAAGTAGGCAGGCGAAAGCGGACCTCCGTCAACCCATCCCAGACGGCCCTGCTGCCCGAGCCTTTGAGAAGGATCTCTTTCCTGGCATCGCCACCAGGGAAGGACTGGCTAGAGAGACGGGCCTCCCGGAGTCCAGGATTCACATCTGGTTTCAGAACCGAAGGGCCTGGCACCAGGGACCGGTTGACAGGGTGGGGGCGCACGCAGGCGCTCCCCTGCAGTGCTGCTCTGGCGGTGTCAAACTGCTCCTCGCTCGGGTCTCCCGGCAGGCGGGGTTTTCACGCCGGCCCCTTGCTCCCAACGGCGTGGGCCCCTCTCCCAACTCCCAGATGCCTCAGCGGCCTCTCGCGACCCTCCAGCAAATGCCCAACCCGGACGCTGCAGCCACGCGGACGGGCCTCCCGCTGGCCTCTGGCGCCAAGGGACAGCCAAGGGCCGCCAAGCTGGGCCACAGGGCCATGTGTTTACGCCACCCACGCCCCAGGGCAGTCCGCTGTGGGGCTGGAGCCAAGGGACTGCCGCAGGGCGCGAGAAACCCGTGCCGGGCACTCCACCTCCCCAGCCCAAGCACTCCCGGAGTGGGCTCCGCGCCGCAGGAGCAGATGCACGCCGTCCGGGCACCCCCCACTCTTAGACTCGGGGCACTGCCCCACCTCCAGCCTGCTGCTGGATGAGCTCATGCGCTCCAGAGCCTGCAGCTGGCGACCCTTTCCTGTCCGAGGTCCCGGGGGAGCTGCAGGAATCGGAAGAGCCCGCTGGGCTGGAAGCACCCTTCAGCAAGGAAGAATACCGGGCTCTGCAGGAGGAGCTTTAGGACGCGGCTGGGGACGGGGTCGCGGCAGGGCAGTGGCCTCTATTTCACGGGGAATCCCTGGATGGGCATGGAGGGGCGTGTCTCACTCCGGGCTGACCCGCCTGGCATTCCTGCCTCCTAGGACTGGGGCACGGAGAGAGACTCCGCACAAATGAGTAACCACATTTCCTAAGGCCCCGGGATCCTTCCGGAGCCGGGCCCAGGTACCAGGAGGCAGGCCGTCTACCGCGCCCTCGTGGGTTTTCGGGCAGCCACCTGGCCTCCTGTGGGAGGAGCCCTGGCAGAGCTCTTCTGTCTTCTCTCCACCCTCACCAACGCCGACCAACGGGCTACACCCTGCCCCCGCAGCATGCGCCTCCCCGGCTGGGTGGAGACCTGCTTCCAGCGAACCTCCGGCCTGGCAGCGACCAGGCTCCTCTCCCTCCCGGGCTCGCCACTGGGGCCTCCGGGCCCACCGCCGCCACCAAGTGGATCTGTGGCCTCCCAGGGCTGCCACCCTGAGCACCTGGCGCTTACAATGACCCCAGAAGTAGGGCACACCTGGGATGGACTCTCCAGGCGGAGGAAGGCAGGCACAGGTGGAGAGAGGAACGGACCTAGAGGGACGGTAGGATGGGTGGGAGAGACTTTGGAAGGGAGGGAGGGAGGGAGGGAGGGAGGGAGGGACTGACCACAGAGACAGAGAGGCAGTGAGGAACAGAGGGAAAGACAGAGGGACATAGGGACAGAGGGAGGGCGGGAGGGGAGTAAGGGACCGAGTGGTAGAAAGGGAACTGGACTCTGGAGAATAGTAGTTCCCAGGCCTGGAATGGGTGGATGGAAGGGAATGGAAATGAATGGAATGGTGGATGGAAAGATAAAGATGGACTCGGGTAGCCGCAGGCTTCACCCACGTGGTTTACCAACCACACATTTCCAGGCCAAGCCCCCGCATCGGAGCGCAAGGCCGACGGCCCCGACCACCGACCACAGAGGAGCCACACTCAGGAGGACTGAAGCCTGACTTCGGATTCCACGTCGGCTCGGACCTCTGCAAGGGGGCCGGTAGCTCATGTCTCTCCGGCCCCACCCCCATCCCGAGAGGCTGACCATGATGACAGTTTGCTTCCGGAGTCCTGCGGGCACCAAGAAACATCCAGGGAAGGGAAGAAGAGCAGCATCCTCTCTTCGCCCTCCAACTGCCAATAATCAGACTCCCCCCACGCTATGGAACGCGGAATCCATCAGCTGCCATCACACAGGGGATGTATCTTGTCTCTGGGGTTTCGCTTCTGGTCTCTACGGGAGCCACACTGCCTCAAGTGACACTGTCATGGCAACGCCGCACACCCACAGGCATCGGTTCATGAGAGGGGTCCTGTAAAACTCAAGACCCACACGGAGGTTCAGTTCCACACTCCACCCACCCTACAACTGTGTTTTCTCCCTGCTGAAGACCCGTGGAACCCAAGGAGCAGCCTCCAGTTCCCCAGGCATCTCCTGGAGAGGCCCGCAGAGCCAGCCCCCGCCTGGAAACCCACTCCCCTACACCCCTTCCCCCTTCCGCTGCATCTCTGGCTTCCTCGGGTCCCAACCTCCCACTCCCTCAAACCCACCTCACCCAATGCCCCCAACACCACCAGCACCACCACGCCCCGGGCCATCAATAAGAGGGCCCTCGAGGGCGAAAATGGCTGTCCCAGGGCTCAGCGGCAGGCAAGAAGGGTGGAGCCCCGCCCGTGGGCTCTCAAGAGCCGCCGCTACGTCTGCCGCCTCCTGGCTGGACTGGAACACCGCAGGTGCTCCCCGCTGCATGGCTTCCAAACACTTTCAACGCACACCCCCATGGAAGCCTGAGGACGAGGACGGGCGGAGGGAGTCTCGCCTGGGACTCCCGAGGCAGCGCAGGCCCTGTGAGCCTGCTTTGAGCGAACCCGCACTCCTCGGGCATCGCCACCGAGAACGGCTGGTCCAGGCCATCGGTGTTCGGAGCCCAGGGTCCAGATCTGGTTTCAGAACGAGAGGTCACGCCAGCTGAGGCAGCACCAGCAACGCCCCTGGCCGGGAGACATGGCCCGCAAGAAGGCAGGCGTAAAGCGGACCTCGGCCACCCGGCTTCCAGGACGGCCCTGCTGCTCTTGAGCCTTTGAGAAGGATAACATTCCAGGCACGCTACTCAGGAAGGACTTCGGCCAGAGAGGACGGGTCTCCCGGTGAGCTCCAGGATTCACGCCCGGTTTAAGAAACGCCAGGCACCTCGGGACCAGGTGGCAGGGCGCCATGCACGCCGCCCCGCAACGCGGGCTCCCCGGAGGGTGTCACCCGCTCCTGGTCGGGTGGCCCCGCAGGCGGGATTTTGCCCACGCCTGGCTCCTATCGTCGGGGCCCTCTCCCACCCTCAGACGCTGTGGCCTCGCACTCTCGAAAGCAAAGCCCGGGGGACCGGGAGACGCAGCACGACGGCCTGTCGGGCCCCTTCGCTGTGGGACAGCCAGGGCCCGCTCAAGCTGGGCCACAGGGCCAAGACGTGCTTGCGCCAGCCACATCCCAGGGCAGTCCGTGGTGGGGCTGGGGCCAGGAGACTCAGGTCGCCGGGGCGGCGTGGGAATCCCAAGCCGGGCAGCTCCTCCTCCCCAGCCCGCGCCGCCGTAGGGATCCGCCCCGCAGGAGCAGATGCAAGTCGTCCGGGCGCCCACCCCTCCACCCCAGGAACCCGGGCGTTCTTCTCCACTCCCCTCCGGCCTGCTGCTGGATGAGCTGCTGGCGTGCCCAGAGTTTCTGCAGCAGGTGCACCTTTCCTAGAAACCGAGGCCCCGGGAGCTGCAGGAATCGGAGGATCCAGCCAGGATGGAAACCACCCATCAGCTGCTAAGAATACCGGGCCTCCTGCTGATTAGCTATAGGACGCGGGCTGGGGATGGGGTCGCCGCAGGGCGGTGGCTCTCAAGGGGAACCCCTGGTTGGTGAGCGGGAGGTGCGTGGTCTCCTCCCGGCTGACCCGCCTGGCATTCCCAGCGCCCCAGGACTGGGCCCGTGAGAGACTCCAGCATAAAGGAGAACTGCCATTCTTCCCAAGGTCCCTGGACTCCGCAGCCATTCCAGGTTCCAGCATGCGGGCCATCTACTCCACACTCAAGCAAGCCGCGGGCAGCCAACACACACACAGGCCTACTGTGGGAGCAGCCCTGCAGAGCTCTCTTGCCTTCCGCCACCCCACCCCCGCCTCTGGCACCGGCTACCCCTCACCGCAGTATGCCCTTCCCAGGGCTGTGGGGACAATCAGTCCCGGCCAAAACACCGGGCCCGGCAACGTCCAGGAACTTCTCTCTCCTCCCAGGCTCACCGCCTCTGCGCCTCCGCTACACCGTCGCTCGCCAACCCGTGCCTCTGCGGCCTCCCAGGAGCTGCCACGGTGGAACGCCTGGCGGCTGTACGCAGAACCCAGACCCCGGGTACACCCCGGATGCTGATCATTCCAGGCGGGAGGGAAGGTAGGCACAGGAGGAGAGAGGAACAGGAGACCTAGAGGGACGGAAGGATGGGCGGAGAGACTTTGGAAGGCAGGGAGGGAGGGATGGAGGGAGGGCCTGACCAACAGAGAGAGGGAGGCAGTGAGGAACGGAGGGAAAGACAGAGGGACACAGGGACAGAGGGAGCGCGGGAGGCAGCAAGGGACCGAGGTAGGAAAGCAGGGAGAAAAAACGGTCTCCGGACTCCTGGAGCAACAGCAGTCCGCGCTCCGGGCACACGGTAAGCGCCCGGCGTGTGGACTGGAGTATGGGCGGCTGCCCGCGGGCTCTGAAGTTCACTGCTCCATCGCTCAAGGAATGGGCGGTTTCCTCAAAGAAAAAAGACGGGGACTCGGGTTGTCGTGGGGTATTTCACCCACGTGGTTTACCGACTACACATTTCCAGGCCAAGCCCCGCGAGATCGGAGCGCCAGGCCGACAGTCCCGACCACCGACCACAGAGGAGCCACACTCAGGGAGGACTGTGCTCGATTTCGGATTCCACGTGAGCTCGGCCTCCTTCTGCAAGGGGCCGGTAGCCGCCTCCTCCGGCCCCAACCCCACCCCGAGAGGCTTACAATGTTGACGGTTTGCTTCCGGAGTCCTGCGGCCACCCAGAAACATCCAGGAAAGGGAGGAAGAGCAGCATCCTCTCTGCGCCCTCCCTCCAAACCGGCCACACCGCAGACTCCCCACACATGGCGGGACACGGGAATCCATCGTCAAGCCGTCACGCCGGGGGTGTATCTTGTCTCTGGGGTTTCGCTTCCATTCGACGGGAGCTACACCCCTGCAGGACTGTTGAGGAGAACGGCCACACCCAGGCATGGGTGTCTTCACAGAGAGGGGGCCTTTAAAACTCAAGACCCACACCGAGGTTAATTCCACACTCCACTCCACCCTTCCAGGATGGTTTCTCCTTGCTGAAGACGCGTGGGAACCCAGGGAGCGGCTTCCAGTTCCCACGGGATCCCTGGAGAGGACCGGAGAGCCAGCCCCCGCCCGAAACCCATCCCCCTCAACCTTTCCCCCACTCTTCCGGCCAAGGCCTCTGCCACCGTCCCACCCCTCACACGCCCCCCAACCCCACCTTACCCAATGCCAGCACCCCCACCAGCACCACCACGACCCGGGGGCATCAGTGCCCGGGGGCCCCTCGGAGGGCGAGGGCAGGCTGTCCCAGGGCTCAGGGACAGGCAAGAAGGGGTGAAGCCTCCCTGCCTGTGGGCCTTCTAAGGGCCGCTGACTGCACCGCCTCCCTGGCTGACCGAACGCCGGCGGTGCCCTCGGGCGATGGTTCTGGAAACTTCGGGAACGGCACCCTCCCCCAAGGGAAGTCCGGGAGGGATGAGGGACGGCGAGGCACTCCATCTGACCTGGCAAAGCAAGGCCCTCATGAAGCCTGCTCTTGAGCGAACCTGTACCAGGGCATTGCCACCAGAGGAACGGCTACAGACACGCAAACCAGAGCCCAGGTCCCATCTGGTTTCAGAACGAGGTCACGCCAGCTGAGGCAGCACCGGAATCTCCTGGCCGGGGAGAGACGACCTGCAAGTAGGCAGGCGAAGCGACCTCACAACTCATCCCAGACGGCCCAAGCGTTCAGCCTTTTGAGAAGGATCTTTCCTGGCATCGCCACCAGGGAAGGATCACAGACACGGGCCTGGAGTCCAGGATTCACATCTGGTTTCAGAACCGAAGGGCCTGGCACCAGGGACCGTTGACAGGGTAAGCACGAGCGGCCCCTGCAGCAGCGTTCTGGCGGTGTCAAACTGCTCCTCGTTTCGTGGCCCCGCAGGCGGGGCTTTTCCTACGCCATTATTCCAACGAGGGGCCTCTCCAACCCTGTGATGCCTCTGCCTCCGGGACTCCTCCTGCCAAACGCCCGGGACTGGACGCTGCGAGTTTATCAGCCTCTGCGCCAAGGGACAGCCAAGGGGTCGGGCTAGGCTGCTTATGCCACCCCACGCCCCAGGGCAGCCCCGTGGGGCTGGTTGGGACCCAGCCGCCGAGGGCGGGGTGTGAGAAACTCCAAAGCCGGGCAGCTCCACCTCCCAGCCCGCATTCCCCCGGGAGGGCTCTCAAGGCCGCAGGAGCAGATGCACGCCGTCCGGGCACCCTCCCCACCGCCCCAGGATTCCGGGGGCACGTCTCCACTCCCCTCCAGCCTGCTGTTGGATGAGCCTGCCATGCGCTCCAGAGTTTCCCGGCAGCTGGCGACCCTTTCCTAGGAAACCGAACCCGGGAGCTGCAGGAATCGGAAGAGCTCATGGGCTGGAAGCACCTTCAGCAAGGAAGAATACCGGGCTCCTGCAGGAGGAGCTTGAATGGCTGGGGACGGGTCGCAGGTGGGCAGTGGGCCTCATTTCACGGGGGAATCCCTGATGGGCGGCGAGGGGCGTGGCTCACCCGGCTGACCCGCCTGGCATTCCTGCCTCCTAGGACTGGGCACGGAGAGAGACTCCGCACAAATGAGAACTGCCAATATTTCCTGGGCGTCCCGGGGATCCCGGAGCGGGCCCAGGTACCAGGAGGCAGGCCGTCTACCGCGCCCTCGTGGGTTTTCGGGCAGCCACCTGGCCTCCTGTGGGAGGAGCCCTGGCAGAGCTCTCTTGCCTTTCCTCCACCCCACCCCGCCTGACCACCGGCTACCCCCCGCCCCGGCAGTATGCGTCCTTCCCCGGGCTGGGTGGAGACTCTGCTTCCAGCGAACCTCCGGGCCTGGGCAGCTTAATTAAATTCTCTCCCTCCCACATCAAGCCCGGCCTCCACCGCCGCTGCCAACAGTGATCTAGGCTCCCAGGGCAAGCACTCTGGAGCACTCCATGGCTGGCACAGAGACCCCAGAAGTAGGGCACACCTGGATGCTGAGCCTTCCAGGCAGTGGGAAGGCAGGCACAGGTGGAGAGAGGAACGGGAGACCTAGCGGGACGGTAGGATGGGTGGGAGAGACTTTGGAAGGCAGGAGGAGGGATGGAGGGAGGGAGGGAGGGACTGACCGACAGAGAGAGAGAGGCAGTGAGGAACAGAGGGAAAGACAGAGGGACACAGGGACAGAGGGAGGGCGGGAGGGAGCAAGGACCGATGCAGTAAGGCAGAGAGAAAGCGGGTCTCCGGACTCCTGAGCAACAGCAGTCCCAAGGCCCGGAAAACGGCAGCCGCCCGGCGTGGCTGGGATGGTTAAGCAGCGGCCGGTCAGGTACCCTGTTTCGCCCCCGCCTGTCGTACAAAGAATGCGACTCAAAGACAAAAGACGGGACTGTAGCCGTGGGTATTCCACCCACGTGGTTTACCAACCCACACATTTCCAGGCCAAGCCCCTCGGGCATCGGAGCGCTAGCGGGCCGACGGCCCCACCAATCGCACCACAGAGGAGCCACACTCAGGAGGACTGAAGCCTGACTTTCGGATTCCACAGTCGCTGACCTCTGCAGGCAATGGTGAAGCCATGCCTCTGCCCCACCCCTCATCCTGAGAGGTTGACCATGATGACAGTTTGTTTCCGAGTCCCAAGGGCACCAAGAAACCTCCAGGGAAAGGGAAGAAGAGCAGCATCCTCTCTTCGCCTCCTCCCAACCGCCACATTCCCAGACTCCCACGCTGTGGGAAACGTGGAATCCATCGCTGCCATCACACAGGGGATGTATCTTGTCTCTGGGGTTTCGCTCTGGTCTTCGACGGGAGCCACACACCTGCCTGGGTGACACTGTCGGCACCGGCCACCCACACAGGCATCGGGCAGGCTCAAGGAGAGGGTCCTGTAAAACTCAAGACCCACACTGACCAGTTCCACACCCACTCCACCCTACAACTGTGGTTTCCTCCTTCGCTGGAGACTCAGAAACCCATGGAGCAGCTTCCAGTTCCCGCAGGATCCCTGGAGAGGCCCCGCAGAGCCAGCCCCCGCCTGAAACCCACCCCCACACCCTTCCGGGCCTCCCCTTCCGCTGCATCTCTTCTGGCTTCCGTCCCAACCTCCCACCCTCAAACCCACCTCACCCAATGCCCCCAACACCACCAGCACCACTACGCCCCGGGGCCATCAATGCGCAGGGGGCCCTCGGAGGGCGAGGGCGGGCTGTCCCAGGGAGTTCAGCTGCAGGCAAGAAGGGGTGGAGCCCCTGCTCAGGGCTCTTTCATAAGAGCCGCTATTGTTCATGCCGGGCTCTCCGGCTGGGTCCGGAACACCAGGCGGTGCTCCCGCTGAT
Source organism: Hoolock leuconedys (assembly GCA_023748175.1). Lineage (NCBI taxonomy): Eukaryota > Metazoa > Chordata > Mammalia > Primates > Hylobatidae > Hoolock > Hoolock leuconedys. Next base: position 83,444 of record JAKGGE010001128.1, on the reverse strand, counting down.
GGCTCCAACACTTCTTCGGGAACGCACACTCCCCCATGGAAGCCTGAGGACGAGGGACGGGCGGAGAGTCTCGCCTGACTCCCGAGGCAAAGCGAGGCCCTGTGAGCCTGCTTGAGCGAACCCGCACTCCGGCATCGCCACCGGGAGAACCGCTGGTCCAGGCCATCGGCAAGCCCGGAGTCCAGGGTCCAGATCTGGTTTCAGAACGAGAGGTCACGCCAGCTGAGGCAGCACCGGGCTGGAATCTCCGCCTGGCCGGGAGACATGCCCGCAAGAAGGCAGGCGCAGTGACCTCCGCCACCCCATCGCAGACGCCCTGCTGCTCTGAGCCTTTGAGAAGGGGATAACATCTCCAGGCATCGCCACCAGGGAAGGACTGGCCAGAGAGACGGGTCTCCCAGAGTCGAGGGGATCTCGGCTGCCTGGCTTGCAGAACAAAGGCCAGGCACCCGGGACCAGGTGGCAGGGCGCTGGTGCACGCACGCGGCCCCGGCAACGTGGCCCCTGGAGGGTGTCACCCTGCTCCCTGGTCGGTGGCCCCGGCAGGCGGGGATTTTGCCTACGCCGCCCTGGCTCCTATCGGCGGGCCCTCTCCTCCCACCCTCAGACGCCTCAGTGGTTCTCCGCAGACCCCTCAGCAGCCCGGGACCGGGAGACGCAGCACTGACGGCTCCGTCGGCCCCTTCTGCTGTGATTGCTGAAGGCCCGCCAGCTGGGCCACAGGGCTGCATGCCACCCACATCCCAGGGCAGTCTCAGGTGGGCTGGGTCCAGGGAGAGACCCAGGTCGCTGGGCGGGCGTAAATCCCAAGCTGGGCAGCTCCCTTCCTCCCCAGCCTCAAGGCTGCCAGGGATCCCGCCTGCAGGAGCAGATCTAAGTCAGTCTGGCGCCACCCTCCCACCTAGAAGCCCGGCATTCTTCTCCACTCCCTCCTCCCGCCTGCTGCTGGATGAGCTGCTCCAGAGTTTCTGCAGCAGGTGCACCATTTTGAAACCGAGGCCCCGGTGAGCTGCAGGACCGGAACAGACCCGGCCACTTCAACCACCTCAGTGAGGAAGAATAACGGGCTCTGCCGAGGAGCTTTGGGTTGCTGGCTGGGGACAGGGTCGTGGCAGGGCGGTGGCCACTCTTTCGCGGGGAACCCCCTCCTCCTCAGAGGAGGGGCGGTCTCTCTCCGGGCTGACCTGCCTGGACATTCCTGCCTCCTAGGGACTGGGGCCCAGTGAGAGACCTCCAGTGAGAACTACATTCTTTCCTAAGGCCCCAGGGATCCCGGAACCAGCCCAGGTACCAGCATGCGGACCGTCTACCGTGCATGCGCGGGTTTGCGGGCAGCCACCTGGTTTCCTGTGGGAGCAGCCCCTGCAGAGCTCTCTTTGTCTTTCCGCCACCGCACTCCCCTGCCTGACCACACCGGCTACCCCACACGGCAGTAAGGCCTACCTCGGCTAGGTGGGAGACCCACGCCCCACCTAAAACCCCTGGGCCCGGCAGCCCAGGGCCTTCTCCCTCCGTGACTCGCCCCTTCTGTGCCTCCGCTCCACCATTGCTCACCAAGCTGTGTTTCTGTGGCCTCCCAGGAGCTGCAAGCCTGGGATCGCCTGGCGGGTGTATGCAGAACACAGTCCCCGGGGACACCCGGTATGCTGACACTTCCAGGCGGGAGGGAAGGCAGGCACAGGTGGAGAGAGGAACGGGAGACCTAGAGGGACGGAAAGCTGGGCGAGAGACTTTGGAGGCAGGGAGGAGGGAGGGAGGAATGACCGACAGAGAGAGGGAGGCAGTTAGGAATGGAGGAATGACAGAGGGACAAAGGGATGAGGGAGGGTGAGGAAAGGCGGGATGAAGGGAGGAATTTGTTTGAGAAAAAGCTGGCCTCCAGGCTCCTGCATGCAACAGGCACCTGGGTTCGCGGAAACTGCAAGGGCCTGGCGCTGGCGGAGGTCTAGGCGGGCGTCAGTAGGCACTCAAGTCAGCTTCCCTGCCTGCCACCTGGGCTAGAATGGGCGGCCAAAGACAAAAAGACGGGACTTGCTGCTGTGGGGTATTCTACCCACGTGGGATTACTGACCACACATCTCCAGGGCGTAGCTCTGCATGGAGCCTATCCTACAGCCCCACCACCGACCACAGAGGAGCCACACTCAGGAGGACTGAAGCCTTATTTCGATTCCACGCCGCTGCCCTCTGTGTAATCGGTAGCTCACGTCCCTCCGGCCCTCCCCCAGCCCGAGAGGCTGACCGTGTTGATGGTTTGCTTTCGGAGCCCTGCGGGCACCCAGAAACATCCAAGGAAGGGAGGAAGAGCAGCATTCTCTTCAGCCTCCCAAACCGCCACACCAATTCTAATTCCCATGTTATGGACACTAGTCCATCGCCAAGCAATCACGCCGGGATGTATCTTGTCTCTGCTGTTTTGCTCTGTTTTCGACGGGAGTCACACACCCAGGCAGGAGACTGTCCTGCACCAAGGGACATGCACATCAGGTGTTCACGAGATGGGGCTCAAACTCAAGACCCACACGAGGTTCAGTTCCACACTCCACTCCACACTACAAGGCTGGTTTCTCCCTGCTGAAGACGCGTGGGAACCCAGGGAACGGCTTCCAGTTCCCGAGGTATCCCTGGAGAGGCCCGGAGAGCCAGCCCTGCCTGAAACCCATCCCCTCACCCCTTCCCCCTCTACTCCCCATCCGCTGCATCTCTCTGGCTTCCGGTCACACCCCTCTCACACCCCCAACCCCACCTCAACCAATGCCCCAAACACCACCAGCACCACTACACCCCGGGGCCATCAGTGCCATGCCCTCGAGGGCGAGGCCGTCCGAAGTTCAGCGCAGGCAAGAAGGGGTGGAGCCTCCCCTGTCTGTGGCCTTCATAAGGACGCTGGTTGGTTCATGCCTGCCTCCTGGCTGGGCTGAACGCCGCATGGGTATGCTCCCGTGATGGCTCTCACGACACCTTTGAACGACACTCTCCCCGCGGAAGCCTGAGGACGAGGACGGCGGAGGAGTCTCCTCTGGACCCCGAGGCAAAGTGAGGCCCTGCGAGCCTGCATTGAGTGGAACCTGTACCCGGGCATCGCCACCAGAGAACAGCTGGCCCAGGCCATCGGCGTTCCGGAGTCCAGGGTCCAGATCTGGTTTCAGAACGAGAGGTCACGCCAGCTGAGGCAGTACAGGCAGAAATCTCCACCCTGGCCGGGGAGACGTGGCCCGCAAGAAGGCAGGCGAAATTGGACCTCCGTCACCCCGTCCCAGATGGCCCTGCTGCTATAAGCCTTTGAGAAGGATAGCATTCCAGGCATCGCCACCAGGGAAGGACTGGCCAGAGAGACGGGCCTCCCGGAGTCCAGGATTCACGTCTGGTTTCAGAACCCAAAGGCCAGGCACTCGGGACCGGGTGGCAGGGCACCGGCGCACGCGAGGCGGCTCCCGCACCGCCCTGGCGCACCCCTGCCTCTGGCCCCAGGCGGGGATTTTGTCTGCCGCCACATGGTTCTATCGAAGAGGCCTCTCCCACCTTGTGACGCCTCGGGTGGCTCTCCGCGACACCCCCGAAAGCAAAGCCCGGGGGACCGGAACACGCAGCGCAACGGCCTGCCGGGACCCTTTCGCTGTGGGACAGCCAGGGCCCGCTCAAGCTGGGCCACAGGGCCGAGGCGTGCTTGTGCCACCCACATCCCAGGGGCAGTCCGCAGGTTCTGGGGCCAGGAGACCCAGTTCGCCGGGGCGGTGTGGGGAATCCTAAGCCGGGGGTGCTCCACCTACCCAGCACTCGAGGGCTCCGCGCCGCAGGAGCAGATGCAAGCTGTCCGGGCGCCTCCCCTCCGCCCCAGGAGCCCGGGCGCTCTTCTCCACTCCCCTCGGGCCTGCTGCTGGATGAACTCCTGGCATGCCCAGAGTTTCTGCAGCAGGCGCATCCTTTCCTAGAAAACGAGGCCCCGGGGGAGCTGCAGGAATCAGAGGATCCCGCCGGGCTGGAACCACCCATCAGCGAGCAAGAATACTGGGATCTGCTGGATTAGCTTTAGACGCCGGTTGGGATGGCCAGGGGTCACGAGGGCGGCGGACTCTCTTTCGCGAGGAACCCCTGGCTGGGCATGGAGGTGCGTGTCTTCCCTACGGGCTGACCCGCCTGGCATTCCTGCCTCCTAGGACTGGACCCAGTGAGAGACTCCACACAAAGGAGAACTGCCATTCTTTCTTAGGCGTCCCGGGGTTCCTGGAGCCGGCCCAGGTTCCAGCAGGCGGGCCGTCTGCCGCGCACGCGCGGGTTTGCCGGCAGCCACCTGGCCTCATGTGGTAGCAGCACCGGCAGAGCTCTCTCGCCTTTCCGCCACCCCACCCCCACCTGACCGTCGGCTACCAACCTCCCCAGCAGTATGCGTCCTTCTCCGGGCTGGGAGGAGACCTCTGCCCCGCTAAAACACCGCCCTCGGGCTGCCCAGGCCTTCTCCCTCCCGGGCTCTCGCCCCTCCTGCACCTCCGCCAGCTTCCACATTCGCCAACCTGTGCCTATGGGCTCCCAGGGACTTCCACCGTGAAGCACCTGGCAGCTGTATGCAGACCGCAGACCCCGGGCACACCCGGGATGCTGACCCTTCCAGGCGGGAGGGAAGGTAGGCACAGGTTGAGAGAGGAACGGGAGACCTAGGAGGGACGGAAAGATGGGCGGAGAGACTTTGGAATGAAGGGTGGGAGGGATGGAGGGAGGGAGGGAGGCACTGACCGACAGTGAGAGGGAGGCAGTGAGGAACGGAGGGAAAGACAGAGGGACACAGGGACAGAGGGAGGGGGGGAAGGAGCAAGGGCCCGATGGAGGAAGGCAGGGAGAAAAAGCAGCCCTCCCACCCCGGAGCAACAGCAGCCCACGCCCGGTAACGGTAAGAGCCCGGGCGCTGGCTGAGGACTGGGTGGCGGCTACAGCGGGCACTCGACGTGATCCGCCCACGCTTCTGCTGAATGGGCGGTTTCAAAGCAAAAGACGGGACTCGGGTTTGCCGCGGGTACTCCGCACCACGGTTTACCACCACCACATTCCCAGGCCGGCCCCGCTGCAGAGCTGTGGCTGACAGCCCCGACCACCGACCACAGAGAGGAGCCACACTCAGGAGGACCAGCTCTATTTCGATTCCACGTCGCTCGGCCCTCTGCAATGGAGCCGGGAGCTCACGTCTCTCTGGCCCCTCACCGACTCCGAGAGGCTGACCTTGTTGACGGTTTCCTTCCCTAGCCCTGCGGACACCCAGAAACATCCAGGGAAGGGAGGAAGAGCAGCATCCTCTCTTCGCCTCTGCCTCCAAACCGCCACACTGCACTCCCCCACGCTATGGGACACGGGAACTCACCCGACCGCCACGCCGGGATGTGGCCCATCTGGTTTTCCTGCTCTGTCTTCGAATGGGAGCAACACTCCCAAGTGCAGTGAGACTGTCACGGCAACGGCGACACCCACAGGCATCGGGTGTCTTCGCGGAGAGGGGGCCTGTAAAGCTCAAAACCCACATGGAGGTTTAGTTCCAGACTCCACTCCACCCTACAAGGCTGGTTTCTCCCTGCTGAAGACGCGTGGGAACCCAGGGAGCGGCTTCCAGTTCCTGCGGGATCCCTGGAGAGGCCTGGAGAGCCAGCCCCCACCTGAATCCCACCCACCTCACCCCTTCCCCCTCTCCCCCTTCTGCTGTGTCTCTGGCTTCCGGTCCCACCCCTCCCACGCCCCCCAACCCCACCTCACCCAATGCCCCCAACACCACAAGCACCACTAGACCCCGCGGCCTTCAGTTCGCTGGGGATCCTCGGAGGGCGAGGGTGGGCTGTCCCAGGGCTCAGCGGCAGGCAAGAAGGGGTGGAGCCTCCCTGCCTGTGGGCCTTCATGAGCCGGGCCACACCTGGGTCGGGCCTCCCTGGCTGGGCCGGAACGCCGGTGGTGTTCCCCAAGGATGGTTTCACGACAGTTTTGAACGCCAATTCTCTCGCTGGAAGCTCCGGAGCGTGGTTCCTCGCCCGAACTCCGAGTGGAGGCTCCGCGAGCCTGCATTGACGTAACCTGCACTCCGCATCGCCAGAACGCTGGCTCCAGGCCATCGGGCGCTCCGGAGTCCAGGGTCCAGATCTTGTTTCAGAACGCAGGTCGCCAGGGCGCTTTACCGTTTCCCCGTTGTTCGCAGGACGCCCCTTGCCTTCCTCACTCGGTCCCTTGTTCTCCTGCCCTCCCTTCTGTCCCTTCAGACCTCTGCCTTTCCCTCCGTTCACCGCCTCTTCTAGTCAACCTCCCACCTCTCCATCCTCCTCCCTGTCTTCCAGCTCTCCGCCTATCCTTCCGTCTCCTCTAGGTCTCCGCTCTCTCTCTCCACCTGTGCCTCCCTCTCCCCGCCTGGAATGGTGAGCATCTGGGAGCCCGGGGCCTGGGTTCATACAGCGCCAGCGCCCACGGGTGGCAGCTTCTAGGAGGCTTTGTGTTCTTGGGCCAGGAGCTACAGTGGAGCTGGGAGGCTCAGAGGGGCGAGGCCCCGGGAGGTAGAGAAGGCCTGATGCTGCCCAGCCCGGTAGTTTAAGTAGATCTAACACCAAGCCCAGCTGGGATTCACACCTGGGCACCCCAGTGGCTGTGCGCGACTGCCGGGGCCGCCCCACAGGAGGGCGCGGCCAACTTCCAAACCCTGCAGCAGTAGACTGCTCTGCCTGGTACCTGGGCTGGCTTGGGGATCCCCGGGAGGCCCAGGAAAGAATGGCAGTTCTCCCAGCGGAGTCTCTCACCGGGCTCCAGTCCCAGGGAGGCAGGAATGCCAGGCGGCTCAGCCCGTAGGGAACACACGCCCCTCCATGCCCAGACAGGGTTTCCCCGCGAAAGAGAGGCCAATGCCCTGCCACGACCCCCTCCCCATCCCAGGCAAGCCTGCGCAGAGAGCCCGTGGCCTTCCCTCATTGAGGGTGGTTCCATTCCTCGCAGGCTCCTTCCGACTCCTGCAGTTCCCCGGGCCTCGGTTTTGTGGGAAAGTGTGTGCCTGCTGCAGAAATACCCTGGGCACGCCAGAGCCTCATACAGCAACAGGCCGGAGGGGATGGAGAGACGCAGCGCCCGGCTCCTGGGGGAGGCCCTGGACGGCTTGCATCTGCTCCTGCGTGAAATCCCTCCCGGGCGCCAGCTGGGAGGTGGAGATGCTCCCGGCATGGGTTCCTGGCCGCCTCTCGCGACCTGGGACCCTTGCCCCAGCGCCACACCACCAGACTGCCGGACGGGTGGCGCAAGCACGCTTGGCTCCTGGGTGGCCCAGCTTGAGCAGGCCTCGTCTCCATCACAAGAGGGGACCCCAGCAGGCATGCTAAGGGCTCCTCAACCCGGGTATATTTTCGGGGTAGGAGGCCACGGCCAGGGAGGCAGGGGCCAGGAGAGGCTGACCACAGAAAGGGGTGGCGTGTGAGGAAATCCTGCACACCTCGGCGCCAAAGGGGCACACCCTGTGTCCCCTTGGCAGCAAACCGCATGCAGGCAGGACAGACAAGTATGAGGAAATCAGAAAAGCGAGAAAGTGAGAAATCAGAGAGACGCAAGTGGGCACCCAAGCACACAAACACACACACACAGACACATTTATGCATACACACGCGCTATTACACACACCCCAAAATGAACACAGAGATATAGGCAGCAGGTTAACACCCACGCCCAGGCAGCCCTGGAAGCTGCGGTTCTGTCTCGACTTCTGACCGCGCGATTGGGAGAGCAGCCCACGGGCACGCAGGCAGACCCGCTCGACATCAAAAGGGCACCACTTTCCGGGAGACTCACGGGCACACATTCAACGCACGCCTGTGGCTGGTATCCCATGCTGCCACCCACGGCGATCCATCTGAGGTTTCTTCCTCCTGAGTTTTCTTCCTTCTGCTGGACCCTCCGCGATCCCGGCCTCGGGACCCATCTGTTAGCAGCCTAGCCAAGACTGGTCTGCCCGACTCCGAGGGGGCATGATGCTGAGCCTCCTATTTCGACAAGTCTCAGTGTCCCAGTCCGGCAGACAGCAGCCCGTCACTGTATTAGCGGGCCTCAGCATCTGCACTGGAGAGGCAGCTCGCCGGAGATGGGAGAAGTCTGTGGACCCTTTAAGAAATGGCAGTTGGCAGCGGCAGGCTGAGGGAATGGGGCGTGATGGCGGCAGGAACCTGGCTGAGCATGGCCCGAGGGGCGGAGTGCCAGAGGCGACTGTGGGAGTCCCAGGGTCGGACCCGTATGTGTCCGGTGGTCAGGACCTCCTTGATCTGTCTTCTGCTTTGGTTCCCGGTGGAGGAGCAGCTTCGAGTGCCGGCTGAGCTATGCGGACTCCTCTTCGGATCCGATGATGGATCCCACAGGGTGATCGGGCATGGGGTTACGGTGCCTTGTGGCGGAAAGTTTCTTGCTAGAGCAGGCGATCCCAGGAGCCTAAGAAGCGTGCCAGCTGGTGGAAATGCGCAACCCATTGAGTTCCACTGCCTCCCTCCTTCCTGTGTGGAGCAGTGGCCTGCCTTCACCTCCCAGGCGCGGGGGCTCTGGCACCACGACACTGCTTCCCGCTACACGTGGAAAGACAGGCGGGAGTCCGAGGTGGAGCCAGTGTGACCACACGTGGCACCCCCGTAACCCAACAGCAGATGGAGTGAGTGGGTGTCTTCGAGGCCACAGGGAGCGATGGCGAGACGGACAGTGATGTCTAGCCGTGTGTCGGGGGGGCCATGGGAGACCTCCGGCACAAAGCTGAGGAAAAGCCAAGCCCACCTGAATTCCTGTGAGACAGGGCTTGTGCCCGAATCCAAGCCACCAGCAGGGATGCCTGCCAGAGGGTTCGAGGGGTTTCCACAAGCCTTGTTGGCCCCACCACCACGGCTGGGTAACTGGCCTCCCATGCACAGGGAAAACCCGGTCGCTTGGGCTCCCTGACATCCGTGCAGCCAGAAGATTCATTGCTAGAAGGCTTTTTGCCCAGGAGCAGCGGAACAGGCTGGCCCTCAACAATCAGAGAGGAAGTGCAGGTGGGATGCGACACCGCCTTTCCTAGAAGGCAAATGTCAGAAATGTCGGGTTGCCTCGCCCTCTTCCCAGACCGTCCACTTGGCCTCCTTTCAGACCCACGGAGACCGGAAAGCTTCCCTGGCCCAGGCTGACTGTAAGGTTCAGGCTCCATCTCACTTTTGCTCCCAATCATGCTGAAAAAGTTTTGAGAGGGAAACAATCACAACCCCAACATCCAGGAAGTTTCTCCCGGATGGACTGGGAAGTCTTCTGGGTGGAAGACATTGAGCCAGACTGAAGCCCCTAGGCTTCTCAGAAACAGGGCAGGCAGAGCAAGAGGGAGGACACAGCAGATTCCAGAGCCCAGGCAGGATTGGCGGCAATGCCGACGGCACCACCACGGCCATCCGGGGAGAAGTGCCCAAATGGTGAGCTGGGCAGGAAGGCCAGCGTTTGAGCCACACAGACGCTTTCCCATCCCGCTGCCGGCTTCCTTCTACCTCCCTGTGTCGAGCTCTGGCTAGATTTGTCAATGAAGGCACAGGGCGAGAGGAGTGAGAACCCTCTTCTTGAAGTTCTCTGGGCACCTTTGTCCCAGCAAACATGCACGCAGAAACGGACAGAGATAGTAACAGAGAGCGACGGAAAGAGCGAGAAGGGAGAGAGTGAGAAATCAGAGACAGACGTAAGTGGGCACCCAAGCACACAAACACACAGACACATAGACACACGCACACACACGCACACACAGAATGCACACAGAGATACAGGCAGCAGGTTAACACCCACCCCCAGGCAGCCCCTGAAGCTGCCGGGTTCTGCTCTCCACGACTACGAGCCACCGGTGGGAGAGCAGGCCACGGCACACAGGCAGACCGTCCTCGACATCACAAGGGCACCACTTTTGGGGAAACTCACTGGGCACATCAACATACAAGACGCTGAGCCTGGGATCCCAGCTGCCTCAACAGCCATCCGCCTGAGGTTTCTTCCTCCTGAGGCAACTGCTGCGGATCCATTGAATCCGGGGAGCTCGGACACCTCCTGTGCGCCCACTTGCCAGTACTGGTCTCAGCCCGACTCAATTTTTGTCCTTTGGGATCTAGTTCTGACAGTGTAATTTCCCACATTCAGGAGGCAGTCCTGTGACTAGCGGCGAGATCAGGCCTCCGCAAGCACGCAAGGCCCAGCTGCTCATCCCGAGTCAGTCTGTGGACACTTAAAGTGAGCAGGCTGAGGGAAGCAGGGCAGTGGCGCTTGGGAGGCTGGCCTTGAAGCCCAGCCAGTAGGACACAAAGGCGCCTCACGAAATTGAGTCCAGACTCCATTAGGAGTCGGTGGTCAGGAGACCTCCTTGGTCGGTCTTCTGCTTGGTTCGGTGCAGGAGCAGCGAGAGTGCAGTATGTGGACTCCTCCTCGGATCAGATGATGGATCCCACCGGGTGATCGGGCATGGGTTACTGATTGCGGTGTTGGAAGAGGGTACCAGCCTGGGGGCATGAACTATCCCCAGGCCAGTGCCGTAGGCAGAAAATGCACTGACCCGTGAGGCCACTGCCTCCCTCCTTCCTGGGTGGAGCAGTGGCCTGCCTTCACCTCGAAGGTGCGGTGGCTCGGGCACCCCGACACTGCTATCCACCACAAGTGCAAAGACAGAGAGGCGGGAGTCCGAGGTGGAGCCAGTGTGACCACACATGGCACCCACGTCCCCCAACAGCAGATGGAGTGAGCGGGTGTCTTCGAGGCCGCAGGGGGCGATGGCGAGACGGACAGTGATATCCAGCCGTGCGCCCTGGGGTCACGGGAGACCTCCGCCACAAAGCTGAGGGAAAGCCAAGCGCACCTGAAAACCCTGCGAGACAGGACCTGCTCCCGAATCCAAGCCACATGCAGGGATGCCTGCCAGAAGTGGCGAGGGGTTTCCAAAAAGTACGCCCCACACCCACCCCGCCTCCGGCTGGGTACCCCTGATGCCACCTCCCCCGCACCCAGGAAAACCTGGTCCCTTTGGCTCCCTGATATCCTTGGCTGCAAGAAGATTCATTGCTGGAACACTCTTTGCCCAGGAGCAGAGGAACCGGCTGGCCCTCAACAATCTGAGAGGAAGTGCAGGTGGGACACACCGCTTTCCTAAAGGAGGGCTGCAGCACAAGCCGCCTCGTGCTCTTCCTGACCCACCACGCAGCCATCACTTGACCACACGGAGCATCCAGAAAGCTTCCCTGTCCCAGACGGCCAAGTGGAAGTCTGAGCTCCAGGATCTCCAAGACCTGCCCAATCATGCTGAAAAAGGTTTGGAGAGGGAAACAATCACGACCCCGACCTTCAGGAAGTTTCTCCCAGATGGACTGGGAAGTCTTCTGGGTGGAAGACATTGAGCCAGACTAAGAAGCCCCTAGGCTTCACAGAAAAAGGGCAGGCAGAGTAAGAGGGAGGACACAGCCGAGGCCAGAGCCCAGGCAGGATTGGCGGCAATGCGCGGCTCCCTACCGGACATCGAGAGGGTGCCAAAGGGTGAGCTGGGCAGAAAGGCCAGCTTTTGAGCCACACAGACATATTCCCCATCCTGCCCCGCCCGGCTTCCTTTTCCCTCCCTGTGTCGAGCTCTAGGCTAGATTTGTCAATGAGGGCACAGGGCGAGAGGAGTGAGGACCCTCTCCTTGAAGTTCTCTGGGCACCCTCCTGCAGGTGGACAGTGAGCCCCTCTGAGGCCTATGTCCTTGGCTGGGGTTTGGTAGTCTTCATCCTGGCAAAGAAGATGCTCAGGATTGGGAGGGATGAACAGCCCTGCGGCTCCGACGCAGATGCCCACGTTGCCCATGCCTTCACCCACCCAAACTGGAACCGCTGGGGAAACGACTGCCAGCGGGCCACAAGACCCAGGTGGAGACCCTGGGGGAGACTGACCACAAGAAAGGGCGACGTGCGAGAAACCACCCTCCGGCACAAAGGGCAACTGTATCCCAGCAAACACGCACGCATAGACGGACAGAGATAGTAACAGAGAGCGACGGAAAGAGAGAGAAGGGAGAGAGTGAGAAATCAGAGAGAGACGTAGTGAGCACCCAAGCACACCAACACACACATACACACACACAGGGCACGCACACAACGCACACACCCCAAACGCACACAGAGATACAGGCAGCAGTTTATCCCCCACCCACAGGCAGCCCCTGAAGCTGCCGGGTTCTGTTTCACACCATGCCCCACCCACCGGGTGAGAGAGCAGCCCACGGGCACACAGGCAGACCCGCCCCGACATCACAAGGGCACCACTTTTGGGGAGCACTCACTGGCACACCACATCCCTCAAGACGCCTGAGGCTGGGATCCTGCGCTGCCTCCCCGGCGATCCGTCTGAGGTTTCTTCCCTCCCTGAGAACTTCTTCCTTCCTGGTGAGACCCACTCGCGGTCAGGGGCCTCAAGCGCCATCCTATTAAGCGCCCTTACCAGAACTGCTCTCAGCCCGACGAGCCGCGATGCACAGAGACTCCCTAGTTTGGCGAGTCTCAGGGACCCACCCCGAACAGCGGTCACTGTGACAGCGGCGGCTTCGGTCACCAGCGCATGCGCACTGGAGAAGACTAACTTCGCTGCTGGCTCTGGAGAATCAGGCTGCGGACCCTTTAAGAAATGGCGGTGGCGACGAGCTGGGGAAGGCAGGGGCGGCGGTCTGGCGCTTGGGGCGATGAAAGCGGCGCAGCAAAGCGGCGGGGAAGCCGGACTGCCGAGGGCCTCGCGGAGACCAAGATTCGGACCGGTAGAGTCCAGTGGTCAGGACTTCCGCGGTCGGTCTTCTGCCCGGTTCCAGAGAGGAGCAGCTTCCGGGGGTACCAGCTGGGCTATGCGGACTCCTCTGCCGGATCGATGATGGATCCCACTGGGTGATCGGGCATGGGGTTATAGTGCGTGGCGGGAAGTGTTTCCCTGGGTCGGGGAGCGATCCCCAGGGCCGCCAAAGGCGTGCGTTGGCGGAAATGCACTGACCCGTGTGCCCACTGCCTCCCTCCTTCCTGGGTGGAGCAGTGGCCTGCCATCACACCTCCAAGGCGCGGGGGCTCCGGCAGCCGAAACTGGCTTCCCGCCTCACGTGCAAAGACAGACATGCGGGAGTCCGAGGTGGAGCCAGTGTGACCACCGCGTGGCACACCGTCCCCCCAACTTGGCGCCAGATGGAGTGGCAGGTGTTTTGAGTCCGCAGGGGGGCGATGATAGGTGGGCTGGTGTCAGTCATTGCGGCAGGGAGGCCAAGGGCGTCCTCTGCCACAAAGCTGAGGAAAAGCCAAGCGCACCTGAAAACCTGCGAGACAGGGCCTGCACCCGAATCCAAGCCACATGCAGGGATGCCTGCCAGAGGGGCCGAGGGGTTTCTGTACCTGCCTTCCCTCCGGCCTGGAGGGGTCAGCATCCCCGGTGTGCCTGGGGTCTGTGTTCTGCGTTTAGCCACCAGGCGCTCCATGGTGGCAGCTGGGAGGCTGCAGAGGCACGGGTGGGCGAGCGACAGCGGAGTGGAGGCTCAGACGTGGCAAGCCCTGGGAGGGAGAGAAGGCCTGGACGGTGCCCGGGCCCGGTGTTTCATTGGACGTGGGTCTTCCACCCCACCCGCGGGAGGACGCATATGGCCGGGGTGGGGGCGGGGGGTAGCTGGGGGTCAGGCGGGTGTTGTGTGGCGGAAAGGCAAGAGAGCTCTGCCCGGGCAGCTCCCAGAGGAGGCCAGGTGGCTGACCTAAAAACCACACGTGCACAGTAGACGGCCCATCTTCTGGTACCTGGGCCGGCTGCGGCTCCGGGATCCCTGGGACATGGCCAGGAAAGAATGGCCGTTCTCCGTTTAGCAAGTCTCTCACCGGGCCCCATACCTGAGAAGGCAGGAATCAAAGGCTTCTCAGCCCGGAGGGAAGACACGCCCCTCCTTGCCCAGCCAGGGGTTCCCCGCGAAAGAGAGGCCACCGCCCTGCCCGACACCGTCCCCACCCCGCGTCCTAAAGTCCCTCCAGCAGAGCCTGGTATTCTTCCTCGCTGAGGGTTGGTTCCAGCCAGCCGGGCTCTTCCAAGTCCTACAGCTCCCCTGGGGCCTCGGTTTCTAGGAAATTTGCGCCTGATGCAGAAACTCTGGAGCGCGCCCGCGAGCTCTACATCCAGCAGAGCGATTGGGAGTGTGAATAGCGCCCGGGCTCCTGGGATGGTGGGGAGGGCGCCTGGACTGCTTGTATCTGCTCCGGCCGCGTGGAGCACTCGAGAGGTGCGGGCTGGGCTGGTGGATCTGCCCCGGCTTGGGGTTCCCATGCCGCCCAGGCCACCTGGGGCCGCTGGCCCCAGCCCCACCACGGACTGCCATGGGACGTGGGTGGCGCAAGCACACCTCGGCCCTGTGGCCCAGCTTGAGCGGGGTCTGGCTGTCCCACCCCCCAGGGCCCGGCAGGCCCATCGCGCTGCGGGTCCCGGTCCTCGAGCATTTGCACCGGTTGCGGAAGCCGCCGAGTCATCTGTGGGTGGGGCCCCTTCTGGAAACCAGGGCGTCGTGCGACTTGCATCCCGCCTGACTACCGACAAAAGAACGCAGGGTTACACCCGCCGAGGGCGGCTGATTGCACCGGCCGCCTGTATTAACGCCCGGCGCCCTGCCACCTGTACCGGGTGCCTGGCCCACGCCCGGTTCTGAAGTAATTTGAATCCGGCTCCGAGAGGCCCGTCTCTGGCCAGTGCTACCTGGTGCGTCTGGAGGCGTCCTTCTCAAAGGCTCTGACCAGCAGGGCGGTCTGGGCTGGGGTGACGGGGGTCCGCTTTCGCCTGCCTTCTTGCGGGCCGCATCCCCTGGCAAGGGCCAAGATTCCCGCCGGTGCTGCCTCAGCTGGCGTGACCTCTCATTCTGAAACCAAATCACAGACGCAGGAAACAAGGCGCCCGATGGCCTGGGCCAACAGTTTTCTAATTGGCGATGCCGGTACGATTCCCACTCAAGCACAGGCTGCCGGGGGCCTCACTTTTTGCTCAGGGTCCAGACGAGTCTCCAAGCGCCATGATGCGTCCACCGGAGCTTCAGCGAGGCGTGGTGTCGAAGGTGTCGGTAGAGCCAGCGCGGGAGCCCAGCGGAATTTCTGAGAGCGGACGGGCAGAGATTCCGGAGGGCTCCCCGGCTCCCAGCCAGGCTGCGAACTGCGTTCAGGTCCAGCTGGGAGGCCCGGCGCAGGCAGCCAGCCGCTCTTATGAGGCACCACATGCTGGCAGGCTCCACCCCTTCTTGCCTGTCGCTGAGCCCTGGGAGCCCGCCCTCGCGCCCTCCAGGGGGCCCAAGGGCACTGAGGCCTGGGAAATAGGGGGTGCTGGGGTGGCAGGTGGGGCGGGGGCTGGAGGCCTGAGGCAAGAAGCGGGAAAGGGGAGAGGGGAAGGGGTTGAGGGGCGTGGGTTGTGGGCTGTGGCTCGCTCTCCGGACCACTGCAGAGGTCCAGGTACTGGAAGCGGCTCCCTGTGCTCTACCAGCGTCTTCGGCGGGGAGAAAGCAACCTGGAAGGGTGGAGTGGAGTGTGGAGCGAACTTCGGGGAGAGTCTTGGGGCAGGGCCCCTCTCTGGCGAAGACACACAATGCCTCCTGGAAGTAGCGTTGCAGCAGTCTCACACCGCGGGGTGTGTGGTTCCTGCTCATTTCCAGGTGAAGACCAGAGTGAAACCCCAGAGATGAGATACATCCCCGCGTTGTGGCCTGTGATGGATTCCCTTGTCCCATAGCATTAGAGGGAGTGTACAGTGGCCGGTTGGAGGCTGGCAAACAGGGCGAAAACAGGATGCTGGTCTTCCACCCTTCCTTGGAGGTGTCTGGGTGCCCACAAGGCTCCGGAAGCAAACAGTCAACATGGTCAGGCTTTCGGGT
This sequence comes from Hoolock leuconedys, assembly GCA_023748175.1. Lineage (NCBI taxonomy): Eukaryota > Metazoa > Chordata > Mammalia > Primates > Hylobatidae > Hoolock > Hoolock leuconedys. The sequence goes on along the minus strand of JAKGGE010001128.1, from coordinate 67,584 downwards.
GCCCGAGAAGGCGTGAGCAACTGTGCAGGGGCGAATATGGCGATGGAATCGAAATCGCTTCAGTCGTCCTGAGTGTAGCTCTCTGTGCTTCGGGGAAGCCATATGAGCTCGCTGCAAATTTCGGCGTGTACCTGGGGATGTGGTCTTTAAACAGTGAGGGTGAAAATCCCGATGCTTAAAACTAGTCCGTCTTTTCTCTTGAGGGAGCCGTCCATTCTTGGGTAGCGGACATGGGCTGAGCGGGTGACCCACCGCGCCGACCGCAGCGGCATGGCGATGCGTGGGCCCAGCCCTCAGCCTGCACCAGGCGCTTGCCGTTTTCCCTGAGCGCGGGGTTCCTGTTGCTCCAGGAGGCCCGAGACCGCTTTTTCTCTCCACCTTCCTCCCTCTGACCGCACCCTCCCCCCCTCCCTCTGTCCGTGGGTCTCTCTGTCATTAACTCCGTTATTCACTGCCTCCCTCTTTCCGTCCCTCACTCCCTCTCTCCCTCCCTCCCTCCCTCCTTCCTTCCCTCCCTCAATTTCAACATCCCACTGCCCATCCTTCTGTCCCTCTAGGTGTCCCCTTCCTCTCTCCACATCTGTACCTGCCTTCCCTACGGCCTGGGGGTCCAGCATCCCGGTGTGCGGTCTGTTGTCTACGTTTAGCCACCAGGCTACATGAGTAGCTGGGCAACTTCACAGAGGCACAGGTGTTGAGCAACAGCGGCAATGGCGTGGCGGCAGGCGAGCCCGAGGAGGAGAAGGCCTGGAGAATACCGAACCCGGTGTTTCGCAGGAAGGGGCTCTACACCAACCCGAGGGAGGGGCATATTACCGAGGTGGGGGTAACTGAGATCAGGCGAGGGGTAGGTGGTGGGAAAGAGCAAGAAAGCTCTACCCGGGCTGCTCCCAGAGGAGGCCAGTGTTTGCCCTTAAACACGTGCTACGTGTTGGCGGCTTTCCTGCCGTACCTGGGCACAGCTCGGCTCCGGTTTCTGGGTGCCCGCGTGAAAGTAATGGCAGTTCTCCATTGTGCGGAGTCTCTCACCGGGCCCATATTTAGAAGGCAGGAATCAAAGGCGGCTCAGCCCGGAGGGAAAACACGCCCCTCCTTGCCCAGCCAGGGGTTCCCCGTGAAAGAAAGGCCACGCCCTGCCCCAACACCGTCCCCACCCCGTGTCCTAAATCTCCTCCAGCAGAGCCCGGTATTCTTCCTCGCTGAGGGGTGGTTCCAGCCAGGCGGGCTCCTCCAAGTCCTTCCAGCTCCCCCGGGGCCTCGGTTTCATGGAAAATTTGCCCCTGCTGCAGAAACTCTGGGCATGTCAGAGCTCAGCCAGCAACGGAGGCGGTGAGGAAGTGTAGATTAGCGCCCGGGCTCCCTGGCATGGTGGGAGATGCGTCCGCCGCGACTTGCATCTTCTCCCGGCGGCGTGGGCGCTCGAGGGGCACGGGCTGAACGGACAGGCTACCCCAGCTTTGGGGAGTTTCCCCGCCACCCTGGCCACCTGGGGCCACTGGCCCAACCCCACCACGGACTGCCTGGGATATTGGGTGGTGCAAGAAGCACCTCTCAGCCCTGTGGCACATCTTGGCCGGGGGCGGGCTCCCCGTGACGGTGCCGGCAGACTTGTCACCAGCTGCTGGTCCCTGTGCGCCCAGCATTTGCTGCGTGGGTGCTGAGGCCACCAGGCATCTGAGGTGGGAGGGGTGCCTTCCGGAGACGGGGTGGCGTGGGCGAAATCCCATGCGGGCCGACCAGGGGAGCAGGGTGACACTCCACGCCCGGGGGCGTGTTGCACAGGCGCCTGTGTGTGGCACCGGTGCCCTGCCACCCTGTACGGTGCGACGCCGGTTCTGAAACCAGATGTGAATCCTGGACTCTGGGAGGCGTGTCTCTAGCCAGTCCTTCCCTGGTGGTAATGCAGGCGATCCTTCTCAAGGCTGGGGCGAGCTGGGGCGGTCTGGGCTGGGGTGGCAGGGTCCGCTTTTGGCCTGCCTGCCCAGAGCCATCCCCAGCCAGGGCGAATTCCACCCGGTGCCTCAGCTGGCGTGACCTCTCATTCTGAAACCAAATCTGCACCCTGGGCTTCTACCAGCGCCTATGGCCTGAGCCAGCTCTTCTCTGGTGGCGTGCCTGGAGTACGGTTCTGCTCAAAGCAGGTTTGTAGGGCCTCGCTTTGGCACCGGGGTCCAGTTGGTCTATAGCAGTCCTCCTCCACCGAGGGCTTCCAGGGAGGTCTCCCGATGGTGTCAGGAGAGCCATGCAGCGGGGAGCCCGGCGAGGTTCATGGGCGATCCTGGGCAGAGAGGTCAGGAGGATCCCCCTTCTCCCAACCAGCCTGCGCGTTCAGGTCCAGTGGGAGGCGGCGCCAGACGAACTGCTTGGCTCTTACGAGGGCACACAGGCAGGCAGCCTCCACCCCTTCTTGCCTGCTGCTGAGCCCTGGGACAGCCCACCCTTGCCCTCCGATGAGCCCCAGTGCACTGATGCCCCCGGGGCATGGTGGTGCTGGTGGGGCTGGGGGCATTGGGTGGCGATGGGAGTTGGGGGTGTGAGGTGGTGCGAATCAGGGAACACAGCTGAAGGGGAGAGTGGGAAAGGGGGTTGTTTTGGTGAGGCTGGCTCTCAGGCCTCTCAGTGTCCAGCGGGGAACTGGAAACGCTCCCTAGGTTCCCACGAGTGCTTCAGCAGGGAGAAACCAGCCTGGAAGGGTAGGTAGACTGTGGGGCTGAACCTCCGTGTGGGTCTTGAGTTTTACAGGCCGCTCTCCGAACACCCGATACCCGTAGGTGTCGCCATTGCGTGACAGTCTCACCCGCACTTGGTGTAGGGCTCCAGTCGAACCAAGCGAAAACAGAGACAGGATACATCCCAGCGTGATATTAAGCTTGACGATGGATTCCCATGTTCCGTAACGTGGGGGATCTGCGGTGTGGCCGGTTTGGAGGGAGGGCGAAGAGAGGATGCTGCTCTTCCTCCCTTCCCTGGATGTTTCTGGGTGCCCGCAGGGCTCCGGAAGCAAACCGTCAACATGGTAAGCCTCTCGGGGTGGGGGTGGGGCCGGAGGACGTGAGCTACCGGCCCCCTTGCAGAGGAGCCAAGCGGCGGTGGAATCCGAAATCAGGCTTCAGTCCTCCTGAGTGTAGCTCCCTCTGTGGTGGTGAGGCCGGGGGCTGTCGGCCTGGCCGCTCCGGCTTGAGCTCGGCCACAGGGATGTGGTCCGGTAAACCCACGTGGGTGAATAGCCCATGGCAACACGAGTCCCCGTCTTTTGTCTTTGAGGAAACCGCCAATTCATTGGGCGACGGAATGTGTCAAACGAGTGCCCCGCCGGCCGCCGCCCCACCCTCAGCCCGTGCCAGGCGCTTACCGTTTTCCTGGAGCACGGGTCTGCTGTTGCTCCAGAGTCCGAGGCCGCTTTCTCCTACCTTCCTCCACGATCCCTTGCTCCCTCCCGCCCTCCCTCTGTCCCTGTGTCCCTCTGTCTTCCCCTACGTTTCTCACTGCCTCCCTCTCTCTGTCGGTCGGTCCCTTCCTCCCTCCCTCCATCCCTCCCTCCCTACCTTCCAAAGTCTCTCCCCATCCTTCATCCCTCTAGGTCTCCCATTCCCTTGCTCCACCTGGCCCTGCCTTCCCTCCCATACTGAAAGGGGTCAGCATCCCAGGTATTGCCCGGGGTCAGAATCTGCCAGGCACTGCAGTGGCAGCTCACAGGATACCACTTAGGAGCCACGGGCAACAGAAACCTGCTGCAGTGGAGGAGGCACAGTGGGGCTGAGCCCGGGAGTGAAGAGAGCCTGGGCGCTACCTGGAGCCGGTGGTTGGCGGGACGTGTTCTCCTTTAGCTGAAGGCATACTGCAGGCGGGTGGTACCCAGTGGTCAGGCGGGGGTGGGGGTGGCGGAAGCAAGAAAACTCTGTAATTCAGCAGCTCCTGGGAAACTGCAGAGGCACGGGTTGGCAGCGTTGGTGGGCGGAGGCATAAGGGGCGAAGCAGGAGGAGAAGACCTGAACACTGCCGAGACCCGGTGTTTCGTGGGGCGAAGTCTCCACATCGGGGAAAGACTCCTTACTGCGAGGTGGCGGGTTTACCGGTTCGGCTGAGGGATAGAGGTGGCGAAATGCAAGACAGCTTCTACCAGGAGCTGCTCCACAGAAGGCAAGAGTGGCTGCCCGCAAACAGCGCCTGCGAGTAGGCAACCCGCATGTTTGTATCTGGGCCAGCTTTCTAGGATGCAGGGCATAGGAAAGAATAGCGTTCTACTGTGCAGAGTCTCACGGGCCCAGTCCTAGGTGGCAGGAATGCCAGGTGGGTCAGCCCTGGGGGAAGACACCTCCCTCCATGCCTAGCCAGGTGTTCCCCGCCAAAGAGAGGCCACCGCCCTGCATGACACCGTCTAGCCCGTCTAAATCCCAGGCCGGTATTCTTCCTGCAGCTGTGGGATGGTTCCAGCCGGGCTCATTTTCCAGTCTGCCACCCTGGGGCCTGGGTTTACATGGGAAGAGGTCGCCTCCTGCAGAAACTCTGGGCCGCGACAGGAGCTCATCCAGCAGCAGGCCGGAGGGGAGTGGATCCCCGGCGCCGGGCTCCTGGGGGGGGCAGTGGGAAGTGCGCCCGGGACAGCTTGCATCTCTGCTCGGCGTGGAGCCATCCGGAGCGCGGGCTGGAAGATTACGGCAGGGGTTCCCACGCCTCACCCGGCGACCTTGGGACCCTGGCCCCAGCCCCTACGGACTGCCCTGGGGCGTGGGTGGCTGCAGGCGCTTGGCCCTGTGGCCCATCTTGAGCAGGCCCACAGCTGTCCCACCAGCGCCAGGGGCCTGGCAGGCCGTCGCCCTGCGGGTCTCGGTCCCCCAGGCATTTGCTCGTGGATTGCGGAGGCCACCGAGGCGTCTGAGGGTGGGAGAGTGCCCCTTCGGGAGGAGCCAGGGTGGCGTAGGCAAAATCCCCGCCTCCAGGGCCACCGACCAGGAAGCAGGGTTACCCCCATTGGGGGCCGCGTTGCAGGGGCTGCCTGCATGCGTCGGCACCCTGCCACACGGTCCCGCGTGCCTGGCCCTTCGGTTCTGAAACCAGACGTGAATGCTGGACTCCGGGAGGCCCGTTATCTGGCCAGTCCTTCCCTGGTGGCGATGACTGGAAAGTGATCCTTCTCAAAGGCTCGGAGCAGCAGAGCCATCTGGGATGGTGTGACAGAGGTGCGCTTTCGCCTGCCTCCTTGCGTGCCGCGTCTCCACGGCCAGGGCGCAGATTTCTGCCGGTGCTGCCTCAGCAGGCGTGACCTCTCATTCTGAAACCAGATCTGGACCCTGGGCTCCGGAACGCCGGTGGCCTGGGCCAGCCGTCCTCTGCTGGCGATGCCCGGGTATGGGTTCCACTCAAAGCAGGCTCGCAGGGCCTTGCTTTGAATCGGGGTCCAGACGAGTCTCCTCCGCCGTCCTCATCCTCGGGCTTCCGCGAAGGTACCGATGCGATGAGCCGGGAGAGCCACGCCATTAGGGGAGCACCGCATGGCGCGTTCGCTCAAGCCAGGAGGCGGCTGGGGCAGCCAGCAGCTCTTTGAGCCCACAGGCAGGGAGGCTCCACCCCTTCTTGCCTGCCGCTGAGCCCTGGGACAGCCCCCCCTCGCCCTCCGAGGTGCCCCAGCGCACTTATGCCCCCGGGGCGTGGTGGTGCTGGTGGCGTTGGGGGCACTGGGTGAGGTGGGGTTAGGGGGGATGGGAGGGGAGGGGCCAGAGTCCAGAGAGATGCAGCGGAAGGGGGAGAGGGTGAAGGGGTTAGGGGGGTGGGTTTCGGGCGGGGGCTGGCTCTCCGGGACTCTCCAGGGATCCCGCGGGAACTGGAAGCCGCTCCCTGGGTTCCCACGCATTTTCAGCAGGGAGAAACCAGCCTGGAAGGGTGGAGTGGAGTGTGGAGCTGAACCTCCGTGTGGGTCTTTAGTTTTACAGTCCCCCTCTCCGCGAAGACACCCGATGTCTGTGGGTGTCGCCATTGCCGTGACAGTCTACCTGGTGTGTGGCTCCCGTCGAAGACCAGAGCGAAACCCGGAGACAAGATACATCCCCGGCGTGATGGCTTGACGATTGATTCCTGTGTCCCCGCATCATGAGGAGTCTCTTGGTGTGGCCCATTTGAGAGGGCGAAGAGAGGATGCCGCTCTTCCCCCCTCCCTTCCCTGGATGTTTCTGGTGCCCTGAAGCAAACCGTCAACACGGTCAGCTGCCTGGGCAGGGTCGGAGAGGACTTGAGCTACCACCCAGTGGGTCACACGTGGGAATCCCAAATCAGGCTTCAGTCCTCCCAAACGTGGCTCCTCCCCACGAAAAGTGAGTCAGTTGTTGCCCATGCTTCCACTTATGGCCTGCCTAGATAGCTGGGTTCGGGAAACCACGCGGTAATACTCCCACGGCATCCCGAAGTCCCCTGCCTGTCTTTGAGGAAACCACCCATTCCCTTGGCGAAGGAACCAGGAACTAGTGCCCCGCAGAGGCTGTCAGCCTAGCCCTCAGCTCACAGCCAGGCGCTTTCACTGCTTCTCCTGAGGCCGCTGGCTGCTTTTGCACCAGGGAGCTCAGCACTTTTTCTCCCTTGCCTTCCTCACTGTCCCTTGCTCCTCCGCCTCCCACTGTCCCTGTGTCCCTCTGTCTTTCCCTCCGCCTCACAGCTCCTCCCTCTCTGTCGGTCAGTCCCTCCCTCCTTCCCCTCTCCTCCTCCACTGCTGCCTTCCTCCCTTCCAGTCTCTCCCCTTCCTCCTGTCCCTGTAAGTCTCCGTTCCTCTCCAGCTGTGCCTGCCTTCCCTCCCGAGGCTGGGATGTTCAGCATCCCGGGTGCCCAGGGTCTGGGAGTCTGCGATACAGCCTTGGCTCCCGTTGGCAGCTCCTGGGGGGCCACAGGGGCACGGGTTGGCGAGCAGACGGTGGAGCAGAGGCGCAGAGGGGGCGAGCCCCGGGAGAGAGAGAAGGCCTGGACGCTGCCCGGGCCCAGTGTTTCCCAGGACGGGTGTCTCCACCCAGTCCGGGGAAGGATGCATACTGCCAGGGTGGGCGGTAGCAGGTGGTCAGGCGGGGGTGTGGTGGTGGAAAGAGCAAAGAGGAAATGGGGCTACTACTCCAACAGGAGGCCAGGTGGCTGCCCATTGAAACCCGCTTGCGTCTTGTGACAGAGCGACCAGCACACTGGTACCTGGGCCGATCTCCGGGATCCCCGGGATGCACAGGAAAAAATGGCAGTTTTCCTTTGTGTGGAGTCTCTCACCAGGCCCAGTCCTAGGAGGCAGGAATGCCAGGCAGGTCAGCCTGGAGGGAAGACACTCCCCTCCATGCCCAGCCAGGCGTTCCCCGCGAAATAGAGGCCACCACCCTGACGCGACCCCATCCCCAGCCCGCGACATAAAGCTCCTCCAGCAGAGCCCGGTATTCTTCCTCACTGTGGTGGTTCAGCCGGTGGGCTCTTCCGATTCCTGCAGCTCCCCCGGGGCCTCGGTTTCTAGGAAAGGGTGCGCCTGCTGCAGAAACTCTGGGCACGCCAGGAGCTCATCCAGCAGCAGGCCGGAGGGGAGTGGAGACGAGCGCCCGGGATCCTGGGGCGGTGGGGAGGGCGCCCAGACGGCTTGCATCTGCTCTTGTGGCGTGGAGCCCTCCGGGGTGTGGGCAGGGGAGGTGGAGCTGCCCCGGCTTGGGGTTCCCACGCCCCGCCCCGGCGACCTGGGGCTCCTGGCCCCAGCCCCACCACGGACTGCCCTGGGACGTGGGTGGCGCCAAGCACGCCTTGCCCCTGTGGCCCAGCTTCAGCGGGCCCTGGCTGTCCCAAAGCGCAGGGGCACAGCAGGCCATTGCGCTGCGTGTCCCGGTCCCCCATGCGTTTGCTCGGGGGCTGCGGAGGCCACCGAGGCGTCTGAGGGTGGGAGAGGGCCCCTTCTGGGGGAGCCAGGGTGGCGTAGGCAAAATCCCCGCCTGCCGGGGCCACCGAGTAGGGAGCAGGGTGACACCAGCCGGGGGCCGCGTTGCAGGGGCTGCCTGCATGCACCGGCGCCCTGCCAACCAGTCCCGGGTGCCTGGTCCTTTGGTTCTGAAACCAGACGTGAATCCTGGACTCCAGGATGCCCGTCTCTCTGGCCAGTCCTTCTCTGCTGGCGATGCCTGGAGAGCGAACCTTCTCAAAGGCTCGGAGGAGCAGGGCCATCTGGGATGGGGTGACATAGTTCCGCTTTCGCCTGCCTTCTTGCGGGCCGCGTCTCCCCGACCAGGGTGGAGATTATTCCGCTGCTCCCTCAGCTGACGTGACCTCTCGTTCTAAAACCAGATCTGGACCCTGGGCTCCAGAACGCCAATGGCCAGTGCCCGCCGTTCTCTGGTGGCGATGCCTGGGTTGGGGTTCCGCTCAAAGAACGTTCACAGGGCCTCGCTCTGCCTCGGGGTTCAGACGAGTCTCCTCTCCCGTCCTCGTCCTCGGGCTTCCATGGGGAGAGTGCCATTCAACGGTGCCGGGAGACCCATCGCGGGGAGCACTGCACGGCGTTCTGGTCCAGCCAGGAGGCTGGCGCAGACAGCCAGCGGCTCTTACGAAGGCCCACAGGCAAGGAGGCTCCACCCCTTCTTGCCACCCACTGAGCCCTGGGACAGCCTGCCCTCGCCCTCCGAGGGCCCCCAGCGCACTTATGCCCCCAGGGCGTTGTGGTGCTTCTGGTGGTGGGGGCAATGGGTTGGCGGGGCTGTGGGGATGGACGGGTGTGGCCAGGCTGAGGAGGAACACAGCCGGAAGGGGAGGGAAGGGGTGAGGGGGGTGTGTTTCGGGCGGGGGCTGGCTCTCTGGGCCTCTCCAGGGATCCCACGGGAACTGGAAGCCGCTCCTTGGGTTCCCACGTATCTTCAGCATGGAGAAACCAGCCTGGAAGGGTAGAGTGGAGTGTGGAACTGAAACTCCGTGTGTGTCTGGAGTTTTACAGGCACCATCTCCGCGAAGACACCCGACGCCTGTGGGTGTCTCCATTGCCGTGACAGTCTCACCCACGCACGTGTGTGGCTCACATTCGAAGACAGGCCCGAAAACCAGAGACAAGATACATCCCGGCGTGATGATGGCTTGAAGATGGATTCCCGTGTTCCTGCGTTTGGGGAGTCTCCGGTGTGGCCGGTTTGGAGGGAGGGCGAAGAGATGATGCTGCTCTTCCTCCCTGACCTGGATGTTTCTGGGTGCTCGCAGGGCTCCGGAAGCAAACCGTCAACATGGTCAGCCTCTCGGGGTGGGGGTGGGGCCGGAGAGACGTGAGCTACCGGCCCCCTTGCAGAGGGCCGAGCGACGTGGAATCCGAAATCAGGCTTCAGTCCTCCTGAGTGTGGCTCCTCTGTGTTCGGTTGTCGGGGCTGTCAGCCTGGCACTCCGCCGGGGGGCTCGGCCTGGGGATGTGTGGTCGGTAAACCAAGTGGGTGAATACCCCACGGCAACCCGAGTCCCCGTCTTTTGTCTTTCAGTAAACCGCCCATTAATTGGACGTCGGAACGGGGTCCAACGAGTGCCCCGCCGGCCTCCGCCCAGCCCTCAGCTGGCGCCGGGCACTTACCGTTTTCCCGGAGCATGGGGCTGCTGTTGCTCCAGGAGTCCGGAGACGCTTTTCTTCCTGCCTTCTCCTCAGTCCGCCTCCCATACCCTCTGTCCTGTGTCCTCTGTCTTTCCCTCCGTTCCCTCCTGCCTCCTCTCTCTGTCAGTCGGTCCCTCCCTCCCTCCCCCTCCATCCCTCCCTCCCTGCTTTCCAAAGTCTCTCCGCCCATCCTTCCGTCCCTCTAGGTCTCCCATTCCTCTCTCCACCTGTGTCTGCCTTCCCTCCCGCCTGGAAGGGTCAGCATCCCGGGTGTGCCTGGGGTCTGGAGTCTGCATACAGCCGCCAGGCGCTCCCAAGGTGGCAGCTCCTGGGAGTCCGCAGAGGCACCTGAGTTGGCAACGATGGTGGAGTGGGCGCAGAGCCGAGGCAGGGGAGGAGAGAGAGGCTGGGCGCTTGCCCAGGAGTCCGGTGTTTTGCGGGACGGGGGTCTCCACCCCACCAGTGGAAGGACGTATACTGCCGTGGCGGGGTGTTGCCGGTGGTCATGCAGGGGTGGGATGGCGGAAAGGCAAGATAGCTCTGCCAGGGCTGCTCCCACAGGAGGCCACGTGGCTGCCCGCAAACCCGCGAGTGCGTGGTAGACGGCCCGCCTGCTGGAACCTGGAACGGCTCCGGGATCCCCGGGACGCCCAGGAAAGAGTGGCAGTTCTCCTTTTTGTGAAGTCTCTCACCGCGCCTAGTTCTAGTAGCCAGGAATGCCAGGCGGGACTGCCCGAATGGAAGACACGGCCGTCCATGCCCAGCCAAAGTTTCCCCGCGAATGAGAGGCCACCGCCCTGCCGCGACCCCGTCCCCAGCCCGCGTCCTACATCTCCTCCAGCAGAGCCCGGTATTCTTCCTCGCTGAGGGGTGGTTCCAGCCCGGCGGGCTCTTCCGATTCCTGAAGCACCCCCAGGGGCCTCGGTTTCTAGGAAAGGGTGCACCTGCTGCAGAAACTCTGGGCGCGAGGGGAGCTCTACATCAACAACAGGCGGGAGAATGGAGGCGACGCCGGGCTCCTGGGGGCGGTGGAGAGGGTGCCGATGCGGCACTTCTGCTCCTGTGGCGCAGAGCCATCTGGTGACGCGGCCTGGGGAGGTGGAACTGCCCCGGCTTGGGGATCCCACGCAGCCCCAGCGACCTTGGGCCCCTGGCCACAGCCCCACCGTGGACTGCCCTGGGACGAGGGTGGCGCCGTACTTGGCCCTGCGACTGCAGCGAGTGGGCCCTGGCTGGCCCGCAAGCGCGGGGACCCGGGAGGCCGTCACGCTGCCTGTCCCGGGCCCCCGGGCATTTGCTCGGGGCGTGCGGAGGCCACCGAGGCGTCTGAGGATTGGAGAGGGCCCCTTTGGGAGGAGCCAGGGCGGCGTAGTCAAAATCACCGCCTGCTGGGGCCACTGACCAGGGACCAGGTGGACAACCGCCGGCTGCCGCATTGCAGGGGCCGCCTGCCTGCGCCGGTGCCCTGCCACCCGGTCCCAGGTGCCTGGCCCTTCGGTTCTGAAACCAGACGTGAATCCTGGACTCCGGGAGGCCCGTCTCTCTGGCCAGTCCTTCCCTGGTGGCGATGTCTGGATAGCTATCGCTATAAAGCCTGGGAGAAACCAGGGCCGTCTGGGATAGGATGGCCGAGGTCGCTATAAGCCTGCCCAACTGCTTGTGGGCGTGTCTCCCCACAGCCAGGAGAATTCCCGCGGTGCTTGCCTCAGCTGGCGTGACCTCTCGTTCTGAAACCAGATCTGGACCCTGGAGGCTCGGAGCGCCCGACGGCCTGGGCCAGCCGCCGTTCACTGGTGGCGATGCCGGTGCGGTTCGCTCAAAGCAGGCTACGCGGTTCTCGCTTTCCGGGATCAGGCGAGGTCTCTTCGTCGCCCTCTTCCCTCCAGGCTTCTGCGGGTGGCATGCCATTGAAGGTGTCGGGGTATCGCGGGGAGCACCGCGCCATTCCGTTCAACCAGGAGGCTGGTGCAGGCAGCCAGCGGCTATTATGACGGCACACGAGGCAGGGAGGCTCCACCCCTTCTTGCCTTCCTTCCCAGACCCTGAGAAGAGGCATACGCCCACTAAGCCCTCCGGTCCCCAGCACAGTGATGGCCCCGGGGCGCTGTGGTGCTTGTGGGGGTGGGGGGCATTGGGTGAGGTGGTATTGGGGGGGGTGGGAGAGGTGGGGCCAGAAGCCAGAGAGACACAGCAGAAGGGGGAGAGTTGGAAGGGGTGATGGGGGTGGGTTTCGGGCGGTGGCTGTCTCTCCGGGCCTCTCCAGGGATCCCAAGGGAACTGAAAGCCGCTCCCTGGGTTCCCACTCGTCTTCAGCAGGGAGAAACCATCCTGGAAGGTTGTGGTGGAGTGTGGAACTGAACCTCCTTGTGGGTCTTGAGTTTTACAGGCCCCCTCTCCGCGAAGACACCCGATGACTGTGGGTGTATGGGTTGCCGGCCCACAGTCTCTCACCCATGGTGTTTGGCTCCTATTGAAGACCAGAACAAAACCCCAGAGACAAGATTCATCCCCGGCGTGATGGCTTGACGATGGATTCCCGTGTCCCGCAACGTGGGGAGTCTGGGGTGTGGCCGGTTTGGAGGGAGGACAAAGAGAGGATGCTGCTCTTCCTCCCTTCCCAGGATGTTTCTGGGTGCCCGTAGGGCTCTGGAAGCAAACCACAACATGGCTGGGGCCCTCTCTGGGGTGGGGGTGGCTGAGACGTGAGATACCGGCCCCCTTGCAGAGGGGCGAGCGGCGTGGAATCTGAAATCAGGCTTCAGACCTCTTGAGTGTGGTTGCTCTGTGGTTGGTGGTCGGGGCTGTCGGCCTGGCGGCTCCGCTGCGGGGCTCGGCCTGGGGATGTGTGGTCGGTAAACCTCGTGTGTGAAAACCCCACGGCATCCCGAGTCCCCATCTTTTTTCTTTGAGGAAACCGCCCATTCCTTGGGCGATGGACCGGGGGCGAACGAGTGCCCCGCCGGCCGCCGCCCAGCCCTCAGCCCGTGCTGGGCGCTTATCGTTTTCCCGGAGCACGGTTCTGCTGTTGCTCCAGGAGTCCGGAGACCGCTTTTTCACCCTTCCTTCCTACCTCGGTCCCTTGCTCCCTCCCGCCCTCCCTCTGTCTCTGTGTCCGTCTGTCTTTCCCTCCGTTCCTCACTGCCTCCGTCTCTCTGTCAGTCAGTCCCTCCATCCCTCCCTCCTTCCTTCCCTCCATCACTCCATCCCTGCCTTCCAAAATCTCTCCACCCATCCTTCCGTCAATCAAGGTCTCCCATTCCTCTCTCCACCTGTACCTGCCTTCCCTCCCGCCTGGAATGGTCAACATCCCGGGTGTGCCCGGGTTCTGGGGTCTGCGTACAGCCGCCAGGCCCTCCACGGTGGCAGCTGGTGGGAGGCCGCAGAGCATGGGTTGGCGAGCGACGGTGAAGCGGAGGCACAGAGGGAGCAGCCCCGGGAGGGAGAGAAGGCCTGGATGCTGCGGGCCCAGTGTTTCGCGGGGCGGGGGTCACCACCCAGCCCGGATGGGCGCCTTTTTGCAGTGGCGGTGGTCCCAGGTGGGGTGGTGTGGAAGAAAGGCAAGAGAGCTCTGCCGAGGCTGCTCCCACATGAGGCCAGGTGGCTGCCCGCAAACCTGCGAGTGCGCGCTAGACGGCCCACCTTCTTGTACCTGGGCCGGCTCCAGGATCCCCAGGACCCCCAGGAAATAATGGCAGTTCTCCTTTGTGGGGAGTCTCTCACCGGCCCCAGCCCTAGGAGGCAGGAATGCCAGGTGGGTCAGCCCGGAGTGAAGACACGCCCCTCCATGCCCAGCCAGGGGTTCCCCGCGAAAGAGAGGGCACCGCCCTGCCGCGACCCAGTCCCCAGCCCGCGTCCTAAAGCTCCTCCAGCAGAGCCAGGTATTCTCCCTCGCTGAGGGGTGATTCCAGCCCTACGGGCTCTGCCGGTTCCTGCAGCTCCCCAGGGGCCTCGGTTTATAGGAAATGGTGCGACTGATGCAGAAACTCTGGGCACACCAGGAATTCATCCAGCAGGAGGCCGGAGGGGAGTGAAGACGAGCGCCTGGGCTCCTGGGGCAGGGAGGGCGCCCGGATGGCTTGCATCTGCTCCTGCAGCGCGGAGCCCTCCGGGGCCTCGGGCTGGGGAGGTGGAGCTGCCCCGGCTTGGGGTTCCCACGCCGCCCCTGCGACCTGGGTCCCCTGGCCCAAGCCCCACCACGGACTGCCCTGGGACGGGGTGGGCATAAGCTGCATGGCCAGTGGCCTTGCTTTTGTAGGGCCCCTGGCTGTCCCCACCGTGCAGGGGCCGGCGAATAATAAGCACTTTCGCGAAGGTCGGTCACCGGGCATTTGCTGGGGGTGCAGAAGGAGTCCTGGCGATACAGGGTGGGAAGGAGGCGCTTTGGGAGGCAGGGCGGTGGCTGGCTAAAATCCCCGCCTGCTGGGGCCACCGACCAGGGAGCAGGATGACACCTGCTGGCGGCTGCGTTGCGGGGAGTCCCGCCTGCGTGCGCGGTCACCCTGCAAGCGGTCCGGGTGCCTGGCCCTTGATGCTGAAACCAGGCATTGAATCCTGGACTCCGGGAGGCCCGTCTCTCTGGCCAGTCCTTCCCTGGTGGCAATGCCTGGAAAGTGATCCTTCTCAAATGCTCGGAGCAGCAGGGCCGTCTTTGATTCGTTGATGGAGGTCCGTTTTCGCCTGCCTTCTTGCGGGCCACGTCTCCCCGGCCAGGGCGTAGATTCCCACCAGTGCTGCCTCAGCAGGTGTGACCTCTCGTTCTGAAAACAGATCTGGACCCTGTGCTCTGGAACGCTGATGTCCTGGGCCAGCCGTTCTCTGGTGGCGATGCCCGGGTACGGGTTCGGCTCAAAGCAGGCTCGCAGGGAATTGCTTTGCATCGGGGTCCAGATGAGTCTCCTTCGCTGTCCTCGTCCTCAGGCTTCCACAGGGAGGGTGCCGTTCGAAGGTGTCGGGAGAGCCATCGCGGGGAGCACCGCACGGCGTTCCGGTCCAGCCAGGAGGCCGGCGCAGACAGCCAGGGGCTCTTAGCCTGGCCCACAGGCAGGGAGGCACCACCCCATCTTGCCTGCCGCTGAGCGCTGGGACAGACCGCACTCACCCTCCGAGGTGCCCCAGCGCACTGATGACCACGGGGGATGGTGGTGCTGGTGGAGGTGGGGGCATAGGGTGAGGTGGGGTTGGGGGGGTTGGGAGGGGTGGGGCCGGAGGCAGGAGAGATGCAGCGGAAGGGGGAGAGGGGGAAGGTGCGAGGTGGGTGGGTTTTCGGCGGGGCTGGCTCTCCGGATGTCTCCAGGTATCCCGCGGGAACTGGAAGCCGCTCCATTGGTTCCCACGCGTCTTCAGCAGGGAGAAACCAGCCTGGCAGGGTGGAGTGGAGTGTGGAACTGAAACTCCGTGTGGGTCTTGAGTTTTACAGGCCCCCTCTCCGTGAAGACACCCGATGCCTGTGGGTGTCGCCATTGCCGTGACAGTCTCACCCACGCAGGTGTGTGGCTCCCGTCGAAGACCAGAGCGAAACCCCAGAGACAAGATATATCCCCGGCGTGATGGCTTGACGATGGATTCCCGTGTCCCGCAACGTGGGGAGTCTGCAGTGTGGCCGGTTGGAGGGAGGGCGAAGAGAGGATGGTGCTCTTCCTCCCTTCCCTGGATGTTTCTGGGTGCCCGCAGGGCTCCGGAAGCAATCCGAAATAAGGCTTCAGTCCTCCTGGGTGTGGCTCCTCTGTGGTCGGTGGTCAGGGCTGTCAACCTGGCGCTCCGCTGTGGGGCTCGGCCTGGGGATGTGTGGTCGGTAAACCACGTGGGTGAATACCCCATGGCAACCCGAGTCCCAGTCATTTGTCTTTGAGGAAACCACCCATTCCTTGGGTGACGGAACGTGGGCGAACAAGGGCCCAGCCGGCCGCCAACCAGCCCTCAGCCGGCGCCGGGCGCTTATCGTTTTCCTGGAGCGCGGTGCTGCTGTTGCTCCATGAGTCCGGAGACCGCTTTTTCTCCCTGCCTTCCTCCCTTGTCCCTTGCTCCTCCCCTTTCGCCTCTCTCTCTGTCCCTGTGTCCCTCTGTCTTTCCCTCCGATCCTCACTGCCTCCCTCTCTCTGTCGGTCAGTCCCTCCCTCCCTCCCTCCCTCCATCCCTCCCTCCCTGGCTTCCAAAGTCTCTCCGCCCATCCTAAGTCCCTCTATGCTCTGCACCTGTGCCTCTCCTCCCTCCCGCGATGGAAGGGTCAGCATCCGGCGTGCCCGTCCGGGATCTGCATACATGGCCAGGCGCTCCACGGTGGTGCCCTGGAGTCATGAGTGTCACCGGCCAGGAGCCATGGTGGAGCCGAGGCACAGAGGGCGCCCCGGAGGTGGAAGCTACCTGACGCCGTCTGGCCCGGGTGTGTCATGATCGGGTTCTCCACCCAGCCCGGGGAAGTATGCATAGTGCCGTGGCGGGGGGTAGCCAGTGGTCAGGTGGGGTGGGGTGGTGGAAAGGCAAGAGAGCTCTGCCGGGGCTGCTCCCACAGGAGGCCAGGTGGCTGCCCAAGAAACCCCACACGTAGCACGGGGTAGACTGCCTGGCTGCTGGTAGCTGGGCTGGCTCCGGGATCCCCCGGGACGCCCAGGAAAGGATGGCAGTTCTCCTTTGTGCGAAGTCTCACACCGGGCCCAGTCCTAGGAGGCAGGAATGCCAGGCGGGTCAGCCCAGAGGGAAGACGCACCCCTCCATGCCCAGCCAAGTGTTCCCCACGGAAGAGAGGACACCGCCCTGCCGAGACCCTGTCCCCAGCCCGCGTCCTAAAACTCCTCCAGCAGAGCCCGCTATTCTTCCTCGCTGCTGGGTGGTTCCAGCCCGGCGGGCTCTTCTGTTTCCTGTAGCTCCCCCGGGGCCTCGGTTTCGAGGAAACGGTGCGCCTGCTGAAGAAACTCTTGGCACGCCAGGAGCTCATCCAGCAGCAGGCCGGAGGGTAATGGAGATGAGCGCCCAGGTTCCTGGGGCGGTTTTCCTTGGCCCCGGGGGGGGGGGAGGTGGAGCTGCCCCTGCTTGGGGTTCCCACGCAGCCCCGGCCACCTTGGGCCCCTGGCCCCAGCCCCACCACGGACTTCCTTGGGACGTGGGTGGCGCAAGCACGCCTTGGCCCTGTGGCCCAACTTGAGCGGGCCCTGGCTGTGCCACCATGCAGGGACCAGGCAGGGTGTCACGCTGCGTGTCCCGGGCCCGCGGGCATTTGCTCAGGGGGTGCGGAGGCCACCGAGGCAACTGAGGGTGGGAGAGGGCAACTTCGGGAGGAGCCAGGGCGGCGTATGCAAAATCCCCGCATGCCGGGGCCACCGACCAGGGACCAGGGTGACACCCGCCGGGAGCCGCCTTGCAGGGGCCGCCTGCCTGCGCCGGCGCCCTGACACCCGGTCCCAGGCGCCTGGCCCTTCGGTTCTGAAACCAGACGTGAATCCTGGACTCCGGGAGGCCCGTCTCTCTGGCCAGTCCTTCCATGGTTGCGATGCCTGGATAGCAATCCTTCTCAAAGGCTCGGAGCAGCAGGGCCGCCTGGGATGGGGTGACGGAGGTCCGCTTGCCTTCAGGGCTCGCCCTCGCCAGGGCGGATTCCCGCTACCGGTGCGGCTCCTCAGCTGTCATGACCTCTCGCTCTGAAACCAGATCTGACCTGAGATCCGGAACGACATTGCCTGGGCCAGCCGCTCTGCGGCTTATGCCCGGTAATGGTTCCGCCAGCATGCTCGCAGTTCCTCGCTTTGCCTCTGGGTCCAGACTAGTCTCCTCCGCTGTACTCTTCCTCGGGTTTCTGCGGGGAGGGTGCCGTACAAAGGTGTCGGGAGAGCCATCGTGGCGAGCACCACATGGCGTTCCGGTCCAGCCATGAGACTGGCGCAGAAAGCCAGCTGCCTATGACGCCCCACACAGGAGTCTCCACCTTCTACAACCGCTGAGCCCTGAGACAGCCCGCCCTCGCCCTCCGAGGGGCCCCAGTGCAGTGATGGCCCCGGGGCAGGGTGGTGCTTGTGGGGGTGGGGGCATTGGGTGAGGTGTGATTGGGGGGTGTGGGAGGGGTGGGGCCGGAGGCCAGAGAGACGCAGCGAAGGGGGAGAGTTGGAAGAGGTGATGGGGGTGGGTTTCGGACGGGTGCTGTCTCTCTGGGCCTCTCCAGGGATCCCACGGGAACTGGAAGCCTCTCCCTGGGTTCCCACGCGTCTTCAGCAGGGAGAAACCATCCTGGAATGTTGTGGTGGAGTGTGGAACTGAACCTCCATGTGCGTCTTGAGTTTTACAGGCCCTCTCTCCGCGAAGACACCCGATGACTGTGGGTGTCGCTGTTGCCGTGACAGTCTCACCCACGCAGGTGTGTGGCTCCCGTCGAAGACCAGAATGAAACACCAGAGACAAGATACATCCCCCTCATGAGGGCTTGACAATGGGTTCCCGTGTCCCGCAACGTGGGGAGCCTGCGGTGTGGCCGGTTTGGAGAGAGGGCAAAGAGAGGATGCCGCTCTTAATCCCTTCCCTGGATGTTTCTGGGTACCCGCAGGACTCTGGAAGCAAACCGTCAACATGGTCAGCCTCTCAGGGTGAGGGTGTGGCCAGAGAGACGTGAGCGACCTGGCCCCTTGCAGAGGGCCGAAATGGCGGAACCGGGGAAATCAGGCATCAGTCCTCCTGCCGCGCTCCCTCTGCACGTGGTCGGGCTGGGCCTGGCGCCGGCTCCACTGCAGGGCTCGGCCTGGGGATGTGTGGTCAGTAAACCACGTGGGTGAATACGCCACGGCAACCCGAGTCTCCGTCTTTTGTCTTTGAGGAAACCACCCATTCCTTGGGCGATGGAACGGGCGAACGAAGCTCCCCGCCGCTGCCGCTTGTGCCTTTAGCTCCTCGCTTCGCTTACTGTTCTGCATCTGCGGAGTCCGAGACCGCCCCGCTCTCCCCGGTCCCTTGTTCTCCCCGCCTCCCTCTGTCCCTGTTTCCCTCTGTCTTTCCCTCCGTTCCTCACTGCCTCCCTCTCTCTGTCGGTCGTCCCTCCTTCGCCCCTCCTCCATCCCCGCATCCAAACTCACTCCGCCCATCCATCCCTCTGATCCACGTCTCTACCTGTGCTCTTCCTCCACCCGTAGCCGCTGGTCAGCGATTGCTGCTCCTCCCCACGGAGGCTGCTGGTTGTTCGCCAAAACCCATGAGTCCAAGCCACAGCCTGCCTGCTGGTACCTGGGCTGGCTCCGGGATCCCCGGTACGCCCAGGAAAGATTGGCAGTTCTCTTTGGGCGGATTCTCTCTCCGTGCACAGTCCTAGGAGGCAGGAATGCCAGGCGGGTCAGCCCGGAGGGAAGACACGCCCCTCCATGCCCATCCAGGGATTCCCCGTGAAATAGAGGCCACTGCCCTGCCGCGACCCCATCCCCCCAGCCAAGGCCTCTGTGCCTCCCAGAGCCCGGTATTCTCCCTCGGCTGAGGAGGCTTCCAGCCCGGCGGACTCTTCCGATTCCTGCAGCTCCCCCAGGGCCCCGGTTTATAGGAAATGGTGCGCCAACTACACAAACTCTGGGCACAGCCCTACAGGCCTTGAGGGGGGAGGGAGACTCCAGCCCCGCGTTCCCGGGGCGTGGGGGTGGTGCCCGGACGGCGTGCATCTGCTCCTGCGGCGCGGAGCCCTCCGGGGGCACGGGCTGGGGAGGTGGAGCTGCCACGGCTTCGGGTTTCTCACGCTGCCTCGGCGACTTGGGGCCCTTGGCTCCAGCCCCACAACAGACTGCCCTGGGACGCGGGTGGCTGGGGCACTTGGCCCTGTGGCGCAGCTTGAGGGGCCTTGGCCGTCCCATCACAAGCAGGCTCCGCAGGCCATCCTGCCAAGGTCCCGGTCCCCCGGGCATTTGCTCGGAGGGTGCGGAGGCCGCCGAGGCATCTGAGTTTGGGAGAGGGCCCCTTCGTAGGAGCCAAGGCGGCGTAGGCAAAAACCCCGCCTGCCGGGGCCACCGAACAGGAGAAGCTTATTACCAGCCGGGGCCACTTTGCAGGCCGCCTGCGCTGGGCGCCTCTGCCACCCGGTCCCGTGCCTGGCCCTTCGTTCTGAAACCAGACGTGAATCCTGACCGGGTCCCTGGGCTCTCTCTAGCCAGTCCTTCCTTTGGTGGCTGCATGCCTGATAGCGATCTTTCTCAAAGGCTCGAGAAGCTTGCCGCAGGATGGGGTGACGGAGTTCCACTCGCTCGTTTCTTGGCGGGCCGCTGCCTGTCTGCCAGGGGAGATTCTGCCGGTGCTGCCTCAGCTGGCGTGACCTCTCGCTCTGAAACCAGATCGGGCCCTGGGCTCTGAACGGGCGGCCTGGGCCAGCTATTCTGTATGCATGCCCAAGCCACGGTTCCGCTCAAAGCAGGCTGGGGCATGGCCTGCCTCGGGTCCAGACCAGCCCTGCCGCATCGCCCCAGGCACTGGCTTCCCAAGGGTGAGGGGTGCCGTCAAGGTGTCGGAGAGCCATCGCTGGGAGCATCAAGACGGGCTGCCCGTCCATCCAGGGAGGCCGGCGCAGACAGCCAGCGGCTCTTACGAAGGCCCACAGGCAGGGAGGCTCCACCATTTCTTGCCTGCCCGCTGAGCTCCTGATTGTGCCCGCCCCGCCTTCCGAGGGGCCCCAGTGCACTGATGCCTCCAGGGCGTGGTGGCGCTGGTGGGGTTGGGGGCATTGGGTAAGCTGGGGTTGCGGGGGCGAGAGGGGTGGGGCCAGAAGCCAGAGAGATGTAGCGGAAGCGGGAGAGGGGAAGGGCAGGCTTGGCTCGGCGGGGCCACTCTCCCAGGCCTCCAGGGATACCGTGGGACCTGGAAGCCGCCTCCCCAGTTCCCACACGTCTCCAGCAGGGAGAAACCAGCCTGAAAGGGTGGAGTGGAGTGTGGAACTGAACCTCCGTGTGGGTCTTGAGTTTTACAGGCCCCCTCTCCGCAAAGACACCCGATGCCTGTGGGTGTCGCCTTTGCCGTGACAGTCTCACCCACGCAGGTGTGTGGCTCCCATCGAAGACCAGAGCGATACCCCAGAGACAAGATACATCCCCGGTGTGATGGCTTGAAGATGGATTCCCGTGTCCCACAAAGTGGGGAGTCTAAGTGTGAGCCGGGTTTGGAGGAGGCATGATGCTGCTCTTCCTCCCTTCCCTGGATGTTTCTGGGTGCCCGCAGGGCTCCGGAAGCAAACCGTCAACATGGTCAGCCTCTCGTTGTGGGGGTGTGGCCGGAGAGACGTGAGCTACCGGCCCCCTTGCAGAGGGCCGAGCGACGTGGAATCCGAAATCAGGCTTCAGTCCTCCTGAGTGTGGCTCCTCTGTGGTCGGTGGTCGGGCTGCCGCCCAGTGCTCTGCCGCAAGGCGGCTGGCCTGGGGATGTGTGGTCGGTAAACCACGTGGGTGAATACCCCACAGCAACCCGAGTCACCGTCTTTTGTCTTTGAGGAAACCGCCTCATTCTTTGGGCGACAGAACGGGGCTTAACGAGTGCCCTCATACCTCCGCCAGCACTATCCCGGCCGGCACTTACCGCTTCCTGAGAGAAGGGCTGCTGTTGCTCCAGGAGTCCGGAGACCACTTTTTCTCCCTGCCTTCCTCCCTCCATCCCTCCCTCCCTCCCTCCCTCCTCCCTCCCTCCCTCCCTCCCTCCCTCCCTCCCTCCCTCCCTCCCTCCCTCCCTCCCTCCCTCACTCCCTCCCTCCCTCCATCCCTCCCTCCCTGCTTTCCAAAATCTCTCCGCCCATCCTTCCGTCCCTCTAGATCTCCCATTCCTCTCTCCACCAGTGCCTGCCTTCCCTCCCGCCTGGAAGGGTCAGCATCCCGGGTGTGCCCGGGGTCTGGGGTCTGCGTACAGCCGCCAGGTGCTCCAGGGTGGCAGCTACTGGGAGGCCGCAGAGCACGTAAGCTATGAGCCGGCGGTGAGTGGTGGCACAGGAGGCGAGCCCCGGAGGGCAGGTCGTGGACGGCCACCGGGCCCGGTGTTTTTCGGGACAGGGGTCTACACCCAACCCGGGGAAGGACGCATACTGCCGGCGTGGGGGGTAGCCGGTGTTCAGGCGGGGCTGTGGTGGCGGAAAGTCAAGAGAGCTCTGCCGTGGCTGCTCTGACAGGAGGCCAGGTGCCTGCCCTCAAACCCGCGCGTGCACGGTAGACGGCCCGCCTGCTTGAACCTGGGCCGGCTCCGGGATCCCCGGAACGCCCAGGAAAGAATGGCAGTTCTCCTTTGTGCAGAGTCTCTCACCGGGCCCAGTCCTAGGAGGCAGGAATGCCAGGCGGGTCAGCCCAGAGGGAAGACACGCCCCTCCATGCCCAGCCAGGGGTTCCCCGCGAAAGAGAGGCCACCATCCTGCCTCGACCCTCACACCAGCCCGTGTCCTAAAGCTTCTCCAGCCGAGCCCGGTATTCTTCCTCGCTGAGGGCTGGCTCCAGCCCGGTGGGCTCTTCTGATTCCTGCATCTCCCCCGGGGACTCAGTTTCTAGGAAACGGTGCGCCTGCTGCAGAAACTGTGGTCACGCCAGGAGCTCATCAAGCAGCAGGCCGGAGGGGTGTGGAGATGAGCGCCCAGGATCCTGGCGCGGTGGGGAAGACGCCCGGCATCTGCTCCTCCGGGAGTGGGAGAGCCCTTAGGGGGCTCGGTCTGGGGAGGCGGAGCTGCCCTCGGCTTGGGATTCCCACGTCGCCACAGCGACCTGGGGCTCCTGGGCCCAGCCCACCTCGGACTGCCCTGGGACGGGTGGCTAGGCAGCACGCCTTTGGCCCCATGCCCAGCTTGAGCGGCTCCCTGGCTGTCCTAATCACACAGGGGTCTGGACCTTTCTCAAAGGCCTGAGTAGCTTTGCCTGCAGGTGGGATGGGGTGACGGAGTTCCACTTTCAGCTTCGTTCTTTCTCTTGGCGGGTCAGCTGCCTCGTCTCGCC
Source organism: Hoolock leuconedys (assembly GCA_023748175.1). Classification (NCBI taxonomy): domain Eukaryota; kingdom Metazoa; phylum Chordata; class Mammalia; order Primates; family Hylobatidae; genus Hoolock; species Hoolock leuconedys. The sequence continues at coordinate 45,123 of JAKGGE010001128.1, read as the reverse complement.
AGGGGAGATTCTGCTGGTGCTGCCTCAGCTGGCGTGACCTCTCGCTCTGAAACCAGATCTGGAACCTGGGCTCGAACCGGCGACCTGGGCCAGCCAGTTTTCTGGTGGTGATGCCCGAGGCACGGGTTCACTCAAAGTGCAGGCTCGCAGGGCCTCGGGCGGCTCGGGTCCAGACGAGTCTCCCTCCGCCGCCCTCATACTCAGCCTCCGGGAGGGTGCCGCTCAAGGTGTCGGAGAGCTATCAAGGGGAGCACCGACGGCGTCTCGTCCAGCCAGAGGCCGGGCGCACAGAAAAGCTGCTCTCAAGACGGGCCCATGGAGGCAGTGAGGCCCACCCCTTCTTGCCTGTTGCTGAGCCTTGAGACAGCCTGCCCTCGCCCTCCGAGAGGACCCAGTGCACTGATGCCTCCGGGTCGTGGTGGTGCTGGTGGGGGTGGGGGCAATGGGTGAGGTGGTGTAGGGGGGGTGGACTGGTGGGGCCACAGGCCAGAGAGACGCAGCCGAACGGGGAGAGGGGGAAGGGTTGACGGGGGTGGGTTTCGGGCGGGCGCTGGCTCTCCGGGCCTCTCCAGGGATCCCACGGGAACTGGAAGCCACTCCCTGGGTTCCCACGCGTCTTAAGCAGGGAGAAACCAGCCTGGAAGTGTGGAGTGGATTGTGGAACTGAACCTCCTGTGGCCCGTGAGTTTTGCGGCCCCTCCACGAAGACAACCGATGCCTGTGGGTGTCGCCGCTGTCGCGGACGGTCTCACACGCAGGTGTGTGGCTCCGTCGAAGACCAGAGCCAAAACCCATCGACAAGAGATACATCCTCGGGCGCGGATGGCTTGACGGCGGATTCTCGTGTCCCGTGAACGCGGCGGAGTCTGCGGTGTGGCCAGTTTGGAGGGAGGGCCAAGAGAGGATGCTGCTCTTCCTCCCTTCCCTGGATGTTTATGGGTGCCAGCATTGCTCCGGAATCAAACCGCCAACATGGTCAGCCTCGGGTGGAGCCATATTCTGAGCCAGCCCTTGTAGAGGGCCGAAAGTGGACGTGGTCCGGAAATCAGGCTTCAGTCCTCCTGAGTGTGGCTCCTCTGTGGTCGTTGGTCAGGGCTGTCGGCATGGCGCCTCCCGCTGCGTGGGCTAGCCTGGGGCCAGTGGTCGTAAACCACGGGTGAATACCCAGGGCAACCCGAAGCCCCGCCTTTGCTCCCTGAGAAACCGCCCATTCCTTTGGGCGAGCGGAAGGTGAACGAAAGGGCTACACCGCCGCCTTCATCCCACACCGGCGCATCAGATTCCCGAGCATGGGCGGAGTCCGAGACCACTTTCTCTGCCTTACCGGTCCCTGCTCCTCCTGCCCTCCTTCTGACCCTGTGCTCTGTCTTTCCTTTCCGTTCCTCACTGCCTTCACCTCTGTCTGTTAACCTCCCTCCTCCTTTACTTCCATCACTCTCCCTGTTTTCCCAGTTCTCCGTACGCATCCTCTTCCGTCTCCCAGTTCCCCGCTCTCCACCTTGTGCCTGCCTCCTCCCGCTTCAGCGGTGAGCATCCCGGTGTTCGACCATCTGCAACAGCCACCAGGTTAGCGCCCATCGGCAGGTCCTGAGGTCACGGCATCGGACATAGCCACGTCAAGCTGACGCAGGTGAGCCCTGCAGGAAGGCCTGACGCTGCCCGGCCCGCAAGCCATGGGACAGGGTCTCCACCCAGCCCGGGATGGACGATACTGGGCCGCTGGGGGTAGCCGTGGTCAGGCTGGGCTAGGGCGGAAAGGCAAGAGAGTTTCACTGGGCTAAGCCCTCACAGGAGGCCAGGGTTCTGCCCCTCAGGCCTGCCAGTACTGCAGGACGGCCCGCCTGCTGGCACCTGGGGCCGCCCGATCCCCGGACGCCCAGGAAAGAATGGCAGTTCTCCTTTGTGCAGAGTCTCACCTGGCCCAGTCCTAGGTGGCAGGAATGCCAGGCGGGTCAGCCCGGAGGGAAGACACGCCCCTCCATTACCAGCCAGGGGTTCCCCGCTAAAGAGAGGCAGGCCACTGGCCCTGTCAAGAACCCCTCGGCCCCAGCCCAAGGCCCTAAAGCTCCTCCAGCAGAGCCCGGTATTCTTCCTCGCTGTGGGTGGTTCCAGCCCGGTGGGATCTTCCGATTCCTGCAACTCCCCCGGTGCCTTGGTTTCTAGGAAATGGTGCGCCTGCTGCAGAAACTCTGGGCACGCCAGGAGCTCATCCAGCAGCAGACCGGAGGGGAGTGGAGACGAGAACCCTCGGCTCCTTGCATGGATGGAAGAGCCTGGACGTGGCTTGCATCTGCCCCGTGCTGGAACCTTCCTCGGGGCGCGGCTGGGGAGTTGGAGCTGCCCCTGCTTGGGGGTTCCCCACGCCGCACCGGGCGACCTTGGGCCTCTGGCTCCAGCCCCACCACAGACTGCCCTGGGACGTGGGTGGCGCAAGCACGCCTTGGCCATGTGGCACAGCTTCAGCGGGCCCTGTCTGTCCCACCGTGCAGGGACACGGCAGGCCGTCACGCTGTGGGTCGCGGTCCCCCAGGCATTTGCTCGGGTGGTGCAGTGTCCACTGAGGCATCTGAGTGTGGAGAGGGCCCCTACGCGAGGAGCCAGGGCGGCGTAGGAAAAATCCCCGCCTGCCGGGGCCACCGACCAGGGAGCAGCGTGACAACCGCCGGGGAACGTGTTGCAGGTTCCGCCTGGGTGTGTCGGCGCCCTGCCATCCAGTCCCGGGTGCCTGGTCGTTTGGTTCTGAAACCAGACGTGAATCCTGGACTCCGGGAGGCCCGTCTCTCTGGCGAGTCCTTCCCTGGTGGTGATGCCTGGAAAGCGATCCTTCTCAAAGGCTCGGAGCAGCAGGGCCGTCTGGGATGGGGTGACAGAGGTCCACTTTCACCTGCCTTCTTACGAGCCGCGTCTCCCCGGCCAGGGCAGATATTCCCGCTGGTGCTGCCTCAGGTGGCGTGACCTCTCGTTCTGAAACCCAGATCTGGACCCTGGGTTCGAACTGGCTGGCTCCGGGGCTGGCCTTTCTCTGGTGGCTGGCCCGGTGGTACCGGGTTCCCGGGCCAAGGCAGGCTCAAGAGTCTCTCAAGGCCAGCCCCTGGGTCCGATGAGTCCTCCCACTGGCCGGGGCCTCACCTCGGCTTCCTGCTGGTGATGCCGTCAAGGTGTCGGAGAGCTTACCTGGGAGCACCGCAGACGTGGCATTCGGTTCAGCCAGGAGGCCGGCGCAGACAGACAGCGGCTCTTACGAAGGCCCACATGCAGGGAGGCTCCACAACTTCTTGCCTGCCGCTGAGCCCTGGGACAGCCCCACTGCCATCCGAGGCCCTCAGCAGACACAAAGATGTCTCCCGCCAAGGCCGTGGTGCTGGTGGGGGTGGGGGCATTGGGTGTGGTAAGGTTGGGGGGGTTGGAAGGGTGGGGTAGGAGGCCAGAGAGATGCAGTGGAAGGGGAAGAGGGGGAAGGGGTGGGGGGGTTTCGGGCGGCGGGGGGCTCTCCGGGCCTCTCCAGGGATCCCGCAGGAAATGGAAGCCGCTCCCTGGCTTCCCACACGTCTTAAGCAGGGAGAAACCAGCCTGGAAGTGTGGAGTGGATTGTGGAACTGAACCTCCGTGTGGGTCTTGAGTTTTGAAGGCCCCCTCTCCACGAAGACAACCGATGCCTGTGGGTACGCCATGTTTGACGGTCTACACACGCAGGTGTGGTTCGTCAAGACAGTTGAAACCCATCGGCTGCAAGATACATCCCCCGGGCGTGATGGCTTGACGATGGATTCCTGTGACCCAGCAACGTGCGGAGTCTGCCGTGTGGCCGGGTTTGGAGGGAGGGCCAAGAGAGGATGCTGCTCTTCCTCCCTTCCCTGGATGTTTATGGGTGCCAGCATTGCTCCGGAACAAACCGTCAACATGGTCAGCCTCTCGGGGTGGGGGTGGAGCCATAGAGAACTGAGCTACCGGCCCCCTTGCAGAGGGCCGAGTGACGTGGAATCCGAAATCAGGCTTCAGTCCTCCTGAGTGTGGCTCCTCTGTGGTGGGTTGGTTGGGGCACAATAGGCCTGAGGCTCCTTCTGGGGCTCGACCTGAGGTGTTGTGTGGTCAGTAAACCACGTGGGTGAATACCGGCAACCGAGTCCCGTCTTTTTGTCTTTGGCTCCACACCATTCCTTGATAGCACGAGAGGAACAAGTGCCGCGCCGGCCGTCGCCCTGCCCTCTGCCCACGCTGGGCTCCTACCCTTTTCCTGGAGTGCGGGGCTGCTGTTGCTCCAGGACTCCGTAGACCGCTTTTTCTCCCTGCCTTCCTCCATCAGTCCCTTGATCCCTCCCGAACTCCCTCTGTCCCTGTATCCCTCTGTCTTTCCCTCCGTTCCTCACTACATCCTTCTTTTTGTCGGTCTGTCCCTCCCCGCCTGGAGGGGTCAGCATCCCGGGTGTGCCCTCGGTCTGAGATAAATTTTTTTAGCCGCCAAAATCCGCAGTGGCAGCTCCTGGGAGGCAGAGAGCACTTGGTTGGCCGAGACTGTGGGCCAGTCATGAGTGTGGCCAGATCCCCTGGAGGGAGACAAGGCCTGGACGCTTCCCAGGCCTGGTGTTTTTTTCAGGGACAGGGCTCAACCAGCCCGAGGGGAATGATGCATACTGCCGGGAGGCCGAGGTAGCCGGTGAACCGGCCCGGGGGTAGGGTGGCGAGGAAGGCAAGGCTACGTTTCACCACACAGTAGGCTGGCTTGCTGTCCATGACCAGCGGCGTGCACGGTAGACGGCAAGCCTGCTGGTACCTGGGCCGGCTCCGGGATCCCCGGGACGCCCAGGAAAGAATGGCAGTTCTCCTTTGTTCGGAGTCTCTCTCTGGGCCCAGTCCTAGGAGGCAGGAATGCCAGGCGGGTCAGCCTGTAGGGAAGACACGCCCCTCCATGCCCAGCCAGGGATTCCCCGCAAAAGAGAGGCCACCGCCCTGCAGGACTGTCCCCGGCCGTGCAAACCTCATCATCAGAGCCCGGTATTCTTCCTCACTGTGGGGTGGTTCCAGCTCAGCGGGCTCTTCTGTTTCCTGCAGCTCCACCGTGGTCTCGGTTTCTAGGAAAGGGTGACCCTGCTGCAGAAACCCTGGGCACGCCAGAAGCTCATCCAGCAGCAGGCCGGAGGGTAGTGGAGACGAGCGCCGGGATTCCTGGGGCGGAGGTTAGGGTGCACGGAGGGCTTGCATGTGCTCCTGCCTCCTGTGAAGACCCCTCCGAGTGGGGCTGGGTAGGTGCACCTGCCCCGGCTTGGGGTTGCCATGCGACCCCAGCGACCTGGGTCCCCTGGCCCCAGCCACACCATGGACTGCCCTGTGACGTGGGTGGCGCAAGCACGCTTAGCAGCCCCTGTGTTTAGCTTGGCGTGCTGGTTGTCCAACCACGCAGGGGCCCGGCAGTCCGTCGCGCTGTGCGTCCCAGTCCCCTGGCCATTTGCTCGGGTGCTGAGGGAGGTACCAGGGGTCAGGGTGTGGGAGTGGGCCCCTTCGGGGAGGAGCCAGGGTGGCGTAGGCAAAATCCCCGCCTGCCGTGGCCACCAACCAGGGAGCAGTGTGACACCCGCCGGGGGACGCGTTGCAAGCTCCGCCTGGGTGTGTCGGCGCCCTGCCATCCGGTCCCGGGTGCCTGGCTGTTCGGTTCTGAATCCAGACGTGAATCCTGGACTCCGGGAGGCATTACTCTAACGAGTCGCTTCCTGGTGGCGATGCTTGGAAGCGATCCTTCTCAAAGTCACCGAACAGCATGGCCGTCTGGGATGGGGTGGCAGTGCAGCCATGCCACCTCCCTTTTAGAACTCGTCTCCCGGCCAGAGCGGATATTCCGCTGGTGCTGCCTCAGCTGGCGTGACCTCTCATTCTGAAACAGAACTGCACCTGGGCTCCCGGATACCCGATGGCCTCGCCAGCCTTTCTCTGGTAGAAACTTGATGCGAGTTCCTTCGAAGCAGGCATAGCAGTTCCTCGCTTTGCCTGGGGTCCCGACGAGTCTCCTCTGCCGTCTCGTCCCTCGGGCTTCAGCGGGGGAGGATGCAGGCTGAAGGTGTCCAGTGTCCTTGAGGGGAGCACCGCGCGGCGTTCCAGTCCAACCTGGAGGCCGGCATGAGAGGCACTACGAGGCCCACGTGCGGAGGCTCCAAACCTTCTTGCCTGCCGCTGAGCCCTGAGACAGCCCGCCTCTCATAAATCGAGGGGACCCCAGCACCATATGCCCCAGGTGTGGTGGCGCTCTTGTGGGTGGGAGCATTGGATTGAAGAGATGGTGTTCAGGGGGTGGGAGGGTGGGCAGCATCCAGAGACATGGCGGAGGGGAGGGGGGGGGAAGGGGTGAGGGAGCATGGGTTGGTGGGCTGTCTCAGGGCCTCTCCAGGGATCCCGCGGGAACTGGAAACCATTCCCTGCGTTCTCACGCGCCTTCAGCAGGGAGAAACCAGCCTGCAAGGGTGGAGTGGATTGTGGAACTGAACCTCCATGTGGGTCTTGAGTTTTACAGGCCCCTTCTGAACGAAGACACCCGATGCCTGTGGGTGTCGCCGTTGCCGTGATGAGTCTCAACAACGCATGGGAGTGTGGCTCCTATTAGAAGACCAGAGTGAAACCCAGAGACAAGATACTTCCCGGCGTGATGGCTTGTGATATGGTTCACCTGTCCACTGCCTTGGGAGTCTGCTGATAGTGGCCGGTTTGGAGGGAGGGCGAGAGAGGGATGCTGCTCTTCCTCTCTCTTCCCTGAATGTTCTGGGTGCCATGGCTCCTGAGCAAACCGTCAACATGGTCAGCCTCCCGTGGTGGTGGTGGGGCCGGAGAGACGTGAGCTACCGGCCCCCTTGCAGAGCGCTGAGCGACGTGGAATCCGAAATCAGGCTTCAGTCCTCCTGAGTGTGGCTCCTCTGTGGTCGGTGGTCGGGGCTGTCGGCCCGGCGCTCACTGTGGGGCTCGGCCTGGGTATATGTGGTCCGTAAACCACGTGGGTGAATACCCCACGGCATCCCGAGTACCCGTCATTTGTCTTTGAGCAGACCGCCCATTCCTTGGGCGACAAAAGCGAGGGGTGGCTTGGCGTTCCCGCCGGCTGCCGCCAACCCCTCAGCCTGTGAGCGCCGTTCTCAGGCGTGAGGCAGCTGTTGCTCCAGAACTCAGGAGCCTTTTCACTGCCTTCCCTCTTTCGGTCCCACGGCTTCTCCATACACCCCTGTCCCCTGTGTCCCTCTGTCTTTCCCTCTGTTCCTCACTGCCTCCCTCTCTGTCGGCCGTCCCTCAGTCCATCCCTTCCTCCGTCCCTACCAGCACTGAAGTCTCTCCGCCCATCAGCTTCCATCCCTCTAGGTCTCCCGTTCCTCTCTCCACCTGTGCCTGTCTTCCCTCCCGCCTGGAAGTGTCAGCTTCCCGGGTGTGCCCGGGGTCTGGGGTCTCCGTACAGCCGCCAGGCACTCCGCAGTGCTACTGGGGGAGGCATGAAGCTTGCTCAGGTTGCCAGTGTTGGAGCAAGGAGGCGAGAGCCCAGGAGGAGAGAAGACTGGATGCCTTGCCAGGGCGCTATTTAGGACGGGAGTCTCCACACAGCCCCTGGAAGGACGCATAATGCCGGGGCGAGGGGTACCCGATGGTCAGGCGGGTGTGGAGTGGCGTAAAGGCAAGAGAGCTCTGCCGGGGCTGCTCCCACAGGATACCAGGTGGCTTCCCGCAAACCTATGGCGTGCAGGAGAAGGCGGCCCCGCCTGGTACCTGGGCGACTCAGGGATCTAGGACGCCCAGGAAAGAATGGCAGCTCTCTCTTTGATGCGGAGACTCTCACTGGGCCCAGTCCTAGGTGGCAGGAATGCCAGGCGGGTCAGCCCGGAAGGAAGACACGCCCCTCCATGCACAGCAAGGGGTTCCCAGAAAGGGAAGACCCACTTGACCTGCCTTGACCCCATCCCCAGTGCTGGCGTCTACAGCTCCTCCAGCAGAGCCATTCTCTTTGTTGGGTGCTTCCAGCCAGGCAGGCTCTTCCATTCCCACTTGGCTCCCCGGGACCTGGGTTCTAGAGGAAGAGGGTGCTGGCCCTACTGCAGAAACTATGGGCAAAACAGGAGCTCATCCAGCAGCAGCCCAGAGGGGAGTGGAGACGAGCACCTGGCCTCCTGGGGCGGTGGGGAGGGTGCCTGGAAGCTTGCATCTGTTCCTGCGGTGCGGAGCCATCCGGGGGCACGGCCTGGGGAGGTGGAGCTGTCCCAACTTGGGTTTCCCACACCTCCCCGGCGACCTGGGGTCCCTGGCACCAGCCCCACCACGGACTGCCCTGGGGCGTGGGTGGCATAGCTGCGCCTTGGCCCTCTGGCCCGGCTTGAGCAGACCCTGGCTGTCCCTGCGCAGGAGACCCGGGCGAGGCCAAGTAACCTTTCTTGGGCCCGGTCCTACGGCATTTGCTGCGGCTGCTGTGGAGGGCCCCGAGGCGTCTGAGTGTGGGAGACGGCCCCTTCATGAGGAACCAGGGCGGCATAGGCAAAATCCCCGCCTGCCGGGGCCACCGACCAGGGAGCAGGGTGACACCCGCCGGGGACCGCGTTGTGGGGGCCGCCTGCGTGCGCCGGCGCCCTGCCACCCGGTCCCGGGTGCCTGGCCCTTTGGTTCTGAAACCAGACGTGAACCCTGGACTCCGGGAGGCCCGTCTCTCTGGCCAGTCCTTCCCTTGGTGGCGATGCCTGGAAAGCGATCCTTCTCAAAGCTCGGAGCAGCAGGGCCGTCTGGGATGGGGTGACGGAGGTCCGCTTTCACCTGCCTTCTTGCGGGCCACGTCTCCCCGGCCAGGGCGGAGATTCCCGCCGGTGCTGCCTCAGCTGGCATGACCTCTCGTTCTGAAACCAGATCTGGACTCTGGTTCGGGCAGCCTGGACTATAGGCCAGCGGTCTGGTGGCGATGCCGAAGATGCAGGTTCCCCTTAAAGCAGGCTCACAGGGCCTCGCTTTGCCTCGGGGTCCAGACGAGTCTCCTCCGCCATCCTCGTCCTTTGGCTTCTGTGGGTGGGTGCCGTTCGAAGGTGTCGGGAGAGCCATCGCGGGGAGCACTGCACGGCGTTCTGGTCCAGCCAGGGCGGCGCCGAATAGCTGGCGTCTGCGATGGCCACAGGTAGGAGGCTCCACCCCTTCTGGCCTGCCGGTGAGCCCCTTGGACAGCCCGCCTAGCCCTCCGAGGGGCCCCGTACTGATGCCCCTGTGACGGTGGTGCTGCTGAAGGTGGGGGCACTGGGTGAGGTGGGGTTGGGGGGGTGGGAGGGGTGTTGCCGGAGGCCAGAGAGACGCAGTGGAATGGGGAGAGTGGGAAGCGGTGAGTAGGGTGGGTTTTGGGGGGGCTGGCTCTACGGGACTCTCCAGGGATCCCTTGGGGAAGTGGAAGCCGCTCCCTGGGTTCCCAAACGACTTCAGCAGGGAGAAACCAGCCTGGAATGCTGGAGTGGAGTGTGGAACTGAACCTCCGTGTGGGTCTTGAGTTTTACAGGCCCCCTCTCCGCAAAGACACCCAATGCCTGGTGTCGCCAGTTGCCGTATTTAGTCTCTGCGCGGGTGTGTGGATCCCGTCGAAGGCCAGAGCAAAACCCCAGAGACAAGATACATCCCCGGCCTGATGGCTTGACGATGGATTCCGTGTCCATAGCGTGGGAGTCCTAAGTGTGTAGTTTGGAGAGAAAGCCGAAGAGGATGCACTTCCTCCCTTCCCTGGTTGTTTGCGCGCCCAGGCCTCGAAGCAAACCACACATGGTCAGCTCCTCGGGTGGGGGGTGAGGCCGGAGAGACGTGAGCTATCGGCCACCTTGCAGAGGGTCGAGTGACGTGGAATCCGAAATCAGGCTTCAGTCCTCCTGAGTGTGGCTCCTCTGTGGTCGGTGGTCGGGGCTGTCGGCCTGGCGCTCCGCTGCGGGGCTCGGCCTGGGGATGTGTGGTCGGTAAACCACGTGGGTGAATACCCCATGGCAACCCGAGTCCCCGTCTTTTGTCTTTGAAACCGCCCATTCCTTGGGCTGAGCCGAGGACGAGCGATTGCCACGGCCGCCGCCCAGCCCTCGGCCAGCGCCCGGTCTACCGTTACTACACAGGCCTTGGGGCTGGTCACTGCTCCAGGAGTCACCAGAACCGGCATTTCTCCCTGCCTTCCTCCCTCGATCCCTTGCTCCCTCCCGCCCTCCCTCTGTCCCTGTGTCCCTCTGTCTTTCCCTCCGTTCCTCACTGCCTCCCTCTCTCTGTCGGTCAGTCCCTCCCTCCCTTCCTCCCTCCATCCATCTCTCCCTGCCTTCCAAAGTCTCTCCGCCCATCCTTCCATACCTCTAGGTCTCCCGTTCCTCTCTCCACCTTTGCCTGCCTTCCCTCCCGCCTGGAAGGATCAGCATCCTGTGTGTGCTCGTTGTCTCAGGGTCCTGCATTACAGCAGCCAGGCTATAGTGGCAGCTCTGGGGGAGGCCTTGAGGCATGAGGTTACCGGCGATGAGTGGAGCTGAGGCACAGAGGGGGCGAGCCCCGGGAGGGATAGAAGGCCTGGACACTGCCAGGGCCTGTATTTTCGCGGGACGGGGGCCTCCACCCAGCCCGGGGAAGGACGCATACTGCCGGGGCGTGGGGTAGCCGTTGGTCAGGCAGGTGTGGGTGGCGGAAAGGCAAGAGAGCTCTGCCGGGGCTGCTCCCACAGGAGCCAGGTGGCTGCCTGCAAACCAGCGTCTTGTGACTACGCCTGCTGTGGGCACCTGGGCGACTCCGAGGTCCCAGATGCCAAGGAAAGAATGGCAGTTCTCCTTTGTGTGGAGACCCTCACCGGGCCAAGTCCTAGGAGGCAGGAATGCCAGGCCGGTCAGCCCGGAAGGAAGACACGCCCCTCCTTGCACAGCCAAGGTTTCCCCGTGAAAGAGAGGCAACCGCCCTGCCACGACCCCGTCCCCAGCCCGCGTCCTAAATCTCCTCCAGCAGAGCCCGGTATTCTTCCTCACTGAGGGGTGGTTACAGCCCGGCGAGCTCTTCTGACTCCCGTAGCTCCCCCGGGACCTCGGTTTCTAGGAAAGGGTGTGCCTGCTGCAGAATCTATGGGCATGACAGGAGCTCATCCAGCAGCAGCCTGGAGGGGAGTGGAGACGAGCGCCCGGGCTCCTGGTGCAGAGGGGAGGGCGCCTGGAAGCTTGCATCTTCTCCTGCAGCGCGGAGCCATCTGGGAGCGCGGGCTGGGGAGGTGGAGCTGCCCCGGCTTGGGGTTCCCATGCCGCCCCGGCGACCTGGGTCCCCTGGCCCCAGCCCCACCATGGACTGCCCTGGTTCGTGGTTGGCCCAAGCACACCTTGGCCCTGTGGCCCAGCAGCTTGAGCGGGCCCTGGCTGTCCCACCGTGCAGGTGCCTGGCAGGCCGTCACGCTGCTGGTCCCGGTCACCCGGGCATTTGCTCCGGGTGTGTGGAGGCCACCGAGGCGTCTGAGTGTGGGAGAGGGCCCCTTCAGGAGGAGCCAGGTTTGGCGTAGGCAAAATCCCCGTCTGCTGGTGCCACCGACCAGGGGGCAGGGTGACACCTGCCGGGGGCCACATTGCACTGGCCGCCTGCGTGCGCCGGCGCCCTGCCAACTGGTCCCGGGTGCCAGGCCCTTCGGTTCTGATACCAGACGTGAATCCTGGACTCTGGGAGGCCCGTCTCTCTGGCCAGTCCTTCCCTGGTGGCGATGCCTGGAAAGCGATCCTTCTCAAAGACTCGGAGCAGCAGGGCCCTCTGTGATGGGGTGACGGAGGTCCGCTTTCGCCTGCCTTCTTGCGGGCCGCGTCTCCCCGAACAGGGTAGAGATTCCTGCCGGTGCTGCCTCAGCTGACATGACCTCTCGTTTTGAAACCAGATCTGGACCCTGGGCTCTGGGCATGTGGCCTGGGACTTGGCCGTTCTCTGGTGGAGATGCCCGGATATGGGTTCCGCTCAAAGCAGGCTCTCAGGGCCTCACTTTGGCTCGGGGTCCAGACGAGTCTCCTAAGCCATCCTCGTCCTCAGGCTTCCACGGGCAGGGTGCCATTCGAAGGTGTCGGGAGAGCCATGCGCTGAGGGAGCACTGCACGGCGTTCCGGTCCAGCCAGGAGGCGGCGCCAGTATAGCTGACTTCGAGAGCACACAGGCAGGAGTCCCACCACTTTCTTGCCTGCTGCTGAGCCCTGGGAGAGCCCGCCATCGCCCTCCGAGGGGACCCAGCCCACTGATGCCCCCGGGGTGTGGTGGTGTTGTTGAGGGTGGGGTCATTGGGTGAGGTGGGATTGGGGGGCAGGAGGGGTGTGGTCGGAGGCCAGAGAGACGCAGTGGAAGGGGGAGTGGGGCAGGGGGTGAAGGGGGTGGGTTTCGGGTGGGGGCTGGCTCTCCGGGCCTCTCCAGGGATCCTGAGGGAACTGGAAGCTGCTCCCTGGGTTCCACGCGTCTTCAGCAGGGAGAAACCAGCCTGGAAGGGTGGAGTGGAGTATGGAACTGAACCTCCGTGTGGGTCTTGAGTTTGGGCTGCTGACACCGTGATGCCTGTGGGTGTCGCCCGTTGTGACAGTCTCATCCGCATGGGTTTGTAGCTCCGTCAGAAGAGCAGGCGTCCAGAGGTGAATCACATCCCAGTGATGCAGCCCATAGGCCTCCACAGTGGCAGCTCCTGGGAGGCCACAGAGGGAGCCTTGGGTTGGCAGCGATGGTGGGCCAGGAGGAGGGAGGCGCAGAGGCGAGCCCAGGAGGTAGAGCCTGGGCTGCCAAGGAGCCAAGGTGTTTAGCCGGGACAGGGGTCTCATCCAACCCTAGGAAGGTTTTACACTGCGGGGCTGAGGGGGGTTGCGGTGGAACAGGGGGGGGTGTTGCTGAAAGGCAAGAGAGCTCTGCCAGGGCTGTACAGGAGCCCAGGTGGCTGCCATAAACCCATGGGTGCAGAGCTGACCATGCAGTGCAGTGGACGACTCCAGGATCCTGGGCTGCTTGGGGTCTGTGGCATTTCTGCTTTGTGCAGATTCTCTCACCAGACATTCTGGGTGGGAATGCCAGGCCCGGGGTCCAGCCAGGACCGACCCTCCATGTAAACCACGGGTTCCCCGAGAGACCACAGCCCTGCGCTGACCCTCTCCCCAATGGCGTCCTAAATCCCTCCTCCAGCAGAACGTTATTCTTCTGCAGCTGAGGGGTGGTTCCAGCCAGAGGGCCTTCCGAGACCTACAGCTCCCCCGGGGCCTCGGCTTCTAGGAAAGGGTGGGCCTGCTGCAGTAACTCTGGGCATGCCAGGATCTCACCCAGCAGCAGGACGGAGGGGAGTGCAGACGAGCGCCGGGGCTCCTGGGGTGGTGGGGAGGGCGCCAGGCCGGCTTGCATCTGCTCCTGCGGCACGGAGCCCTCCGAGGGCGAGGGCTGGGGAGGTAGAGCTGCCCCAGCTTGGGGTACCCATGCCACGCCGACGACCTGGGGCCCTGGCTGGCAGCCCTCCTGGGACTGCCCACTGGAGACTGGTGGCAAAGCACGTCTTGGCCCTGTGGCTTGTGAAGACCCGGCTGTCCCACCCGTGCAGAGACCCAGGCAGGCCGCAGTCCTTGGAGTCCCAGACATTAGCTGGGGGGTCAGGAGAGCCCCACCGATGCTTCTGAGTGTGGGAGAGGGCCCCTTCGGGAGGAGCCCGTGCGGCATAGGCAACATCCCTGCCTGCAAGGCCCACCGACCAGGGAACAGGGTGACACCCGCCGGGGGCCGCGTTGCAGGGGCCGCCTGCGTGCACCAGCGCCCTGCCACCCGGTCCCGTGTGCCTAGCCCTTCGGTTCTGAAACCAGACGTGAATCCTGGATTCCGGGAGGCCCGTCTCTCTGGCCAGTCCTTCCATGGTGGCGTTGCCTGGAAGCGATCCTTCTCAAATGCTCCGAGCAGCATGGCCATCTGGGATGGGGTGACGAGGTCCGCTGCCTCTGTCTTGCGGTCAAGGCCTCCCTGCCAGCTGGGAGATTCCCGCCGGTGCTGCCACAGCTGGCGTGACCTCTCAGTTCTGGAGCATATCTGGACCTGGCCTCCGGAACGCCCGATGGCCTGGCCCAGCCGTTCTCTGGTGGCGATACCCAGCGTCTGGGTTCTTCTCAAGCAGGCTGCGCGGGGGCCTCACTGCCTGGTGGTCCAGACGGTCTCTCCTCCACCCGTCCTCTTCCCTGGGCTACCTGTGGGTGACAGGAGTCTGCGGATTCCGGGAAGGTGCCGGAGAGCCATTGAGGAAGCACCATGACTGTTCGGTCCAGTCAGGAGAGGCTGGGCAGACAGCCAGGCTCTTATGATGGCCCACAGGGAGGGAGGCTCCACCCCTTCTTGCCTTACGCTGAGCCCTGAGACAGCCCGCCCTCACCCTCCGAGGGGCCCCAGCGCACTGATGGCCCCGGGGCGTGGTGGTGCTGGTGGGGGTGGGGGGCATTTTCTGAGGTGGGATGGGGGAGGTGGGAGGGGTTGGGCGGAAAGTGAAGAGGCACTTAACAGAAAGGGGAGAGAGGAAAGGGGTAGTGGGGAGTGGGTACACCTGAGCAGTGGCACCGCCTCTCCAGGCCTCTCCAGGGATCCAGCAGGAACTGGAAGCCGCTCCCTGGATTACATACACATCTTCAGCAGGGAGAAACCAGAATGGAAGGGTGTGGTGGAGTGTGGAAGTGAACCTCGGTGTGGGTCTTGGGAGTTTTGGAGCCCCCCTCTCAGCGAAGACACCGATGACTGTGGAGGTAATACGCCCGTTGCGTGACAGTCTCCTGCCGCAGGTGTGTGGCTCCACGTCCGGGCAGGCAAACCCAAGAGACAAGATACATCCCGTGTGATAGCAGCGATGGATTCCGTGTCCCATAGCATTAAGGGGTCTGCGGTGTGGCCAGTTTGGAGGGAGGGCGAAGAGAGGATGCTGCTCTTCCTCCCTTCCCTGGATGTTTCTGGGTGTCCGCAGTGCTCCGGAAGCAAACCGTCAACATGGTAAGCCTCTCGGGGTGGGGTGGGGCCGGAGAGACGTGAGCTACTGGCCCCCTTGCAGAGGGCCGTGTGATGTGGTATCCGAAATCAGGCTTCAGTCTTCCTGAGTGTGACTCCTCTGTGGTCAGTTGTCGGCGCTTTAGGCCTGGCGCTTCACTGTGGGGCTCGGCCTTGGGATGTGTGGTCGGTAAACCACGTGGGTGAATACACCATGGCAACCCGAGTCCCCGTCTTTTGTCTTTGAGGAAACCGCACATTCCTAGGGCGACGGAATGGGGGCGAACGAGTGCCCTGCTAGTCGCTGCCCAGCCCTCAGCCCGCGCTGGGCTGTTACATTTTTCCTGGAGCACGGGGCTGCTGTTGCTCCAGGAGCCCAGAGACCGCTTTTTCTCCCTGCCTTCCTCCCTCGGTCCCTTGCTTCCTCCCGCCCTCCCTCTGTCCCTGTGTCCCTCTGTCTTTCCCTCCATTCCTCACTGCCTCCCTGTCTCTGTCGGTCAGTCCCTCGCTCCCTCCCTCCCTCCATCCCTCCTTCCCTGCTGTCCAATGTCTCTACGCCCATCCTTCCATCCCTCTAAGTTTCCGGTTCCTCTCTCCACCTGTGCCTGCCTTCCCTCCCGCCTGGAAGGGTCAGCATCCCGAGTGTTCCCGGGTTCGGGGTCTGCATATAGCCGCCAGGCACTCCACAGTGGTAGCTCCTCCGGGCGCGGGGCGCAGTTGGCAGCGGCAGTGGAAGCCGGATGCGCAGGGGTGAGCGGGAGGAGGAGAGAGGAGCCTGAACACTACCGGGCCCGGTGTTTGAGTGGGACAGGGTCTCACCCAGCCGAGGGGAAGGGCGCCTGCAGGCCGGGGTGTAGCCGGTGGTCAGGCAGGGGTGTGGTGGCGAAAAGGCATGAGAGCTCTGCCGGGCCTGCTCCCACAGGAAGACAGGTGGCTGCCCGCAAACCCGCGCGTGCGTGGTGAGACGGCCCGCCTGCTGGTACCTGGGCCGGCTCCGGGATCCCCGGGATGCCAGGAAAGAATGGCAGTTCTCCTTTGTGCAGAGTCTCTCACCGGGCCCAGTCCTAGGAGGCAGGAATGCCAGGCGGGTCAGCCTGGAGGGAAGACACGCCCCTCCATGCCCAGCCAGGGGTTCCCCGCGAAAGAGAGGCCACCGCCAGGCCGCGACCCCTCCCCATCCCAGCGTCCTAAAGCTCCTCCAGCAGAGCCCGGTATTCTTCCTCGCTGAGGGGTGGTTCAGAGCCAGCGGGCTCACCCGATTCCTACGCTCAGCGGGGAGACTCGGTTTCTAGGAAAGGGTGCGCCTTGGCAGAATCTGGAGCACGCCAGGAGTTCCATTAAGCAGCTTGGGCGGTGGGCGGCGCCCGGGCTCCTAGTGGCGCTGGGGGCGCCCGGGCAGCTTGCAACTGCTTCTGCGGCATGGAGTCCTCCGGGGGCGTGGGCTGGGGAGTTGTAGCTGCCCCGGCTTGGGTTTCCCAAGTCGCCCCGGCGACCTGGTGACCCTGGCCCCGGCCCCACCACGGAATGACCCGGGATGTGTGTGGTGCAAGCCCACCTTGGCCCTGTGGCCCAGCTTGAGTGGGCCCTGGCTGTCCCACAACGCAGGGACCAGGCCGGCCATCGCGCTGTGGGTCCCAGTCCCCCGGGCATTTTCTCGTGGGGGGCGGAGGCCACCGAGGCGTCTGAGGGTGGGAGAGGGGGCACGCCCGAGGAGAGGAACCAGCGGCGTAGGCAAAATCCCGGCCTGCCGGGGACACCGACCAGGAGGCATGGTGACACCCGCTGGGGGCCGCATTGCAGTGGCCGCCTGTGGGTGCCGGCGCCCTGCTACCCAGTCCCGGGTGCCTTGTCCTTCGGTTCAGAAGCCAGTCGTTAATCCTTGACTCCGGGAGGCCCGTCTCTCTGGCCAGTCCTTCCCTGGTGGCGATGCCTGGAAGCGATCCTTCTCAAAGGCTCGGAGCAGCAGAGCCGTCTGTGATGGGGTGACGGAGGTCCGCTTTCGCCTGCCTTCTTGCGGGCCACGTCTCGCCAGCCAGGGCAGAGATTCCCGCCGGTACTGCCTCAGCTGGCGTGACCTCTCGTTCTGAAACCATATGTGGACCCTGGACTCCGGAAAGCCGATGGCCTGGGCCAGCCATTCTCTGGTGGCGAAGCCTGGGTACGGGTTCCACTCAAAGCAGGCTCGCAGGGCCTTGCTTTGCCTCGGGGTCCAGGTGAGTCTCCTCCGCCTTCCTCGTCCTCGGGCTTCCGCATGGAGGGTGCCGTTCGAAGGTGTGGGAGGAAACCATGCATGAGGAGCACCGCCGCGGCGTTCCATTCCAGCCAGGGGGCCGGCGGAGACAGCCTGGGGCTCTTACAGAGGCACACAGGCAGGGAGGCTCCACCATTTCTTGCCTGCCGCTGAGCCCTGGGACAGCCCGCCCTCGCCCTCCAAGGGTTCCTAGGGCAATGATGCCCCCGGGGCTTTGTGGTGCTGATGGGGGTGGGGACATTGGGTGAGGTGGGGTTGGGAGGGGTTGAAGGGGTGAGGCCAGAAGCCAGAGAGACACAGCAGAAGGTGGAGAGGGGTAAGGGGCGAGGGGTGTTGGTTTCCTGTGGGGGCTGGCTCTCTGGGCTTCTCCAGGGATCCCGCGGGAACTGGAACCCGCTCCCTGGGTTCCCACGCGTCTTCAGCAGGGAGAAACCAGCCTGGAAGTGTGGAGTGGAGTGTGGAACTGAACCTCCGTGTGGGTCTTGAGTTTTACAGGCCCCCTCTACGCCAAGACCCCCGATGCCTGTGGGTTTCGCCATTGCCGTGACAGTCTCACCCACGCAGGTGTGTGGCTCCCGTCAAAGACCAGAGCGAAACCCCAGAGACAAGATACATCCCCGGTGATGAAAGCTTGACAGCGGATTCTCGTGTCCCTCAAGGTGTGGGGTCTGCGGTGTGGCTGGTTTGGAGGGAGGGCGAAGAGAGGATGTTGCTCTTCCTCCCGTCCCTGGATGTTTCTGGGTGCCCTCAGGGCTCCGGAAGCAAACCATCAACGTGGTCAGCCTCTCGGGGTGGGGTGGGTCCAGAGAGACGTGAGCTACCGGCCACCTTGCAGAGGGCCGAGCGATGTGGAATCCAAAATCAGGCTTCAGTCCTCTTGAGTGTGGCTCCTCTGTGGTCCGTGGTCGGGGCTTTCGGCCTGGCGCTCTGCTTTGGGGCTCGGCCTGGGGATGTGTGGTCGGTAAACCACGTGGGTGAATACCCCATGGCAACCCGATTCCCGTCTTTTTGTCTTTGAAACCGCCCATTCGCCCAGGCGGCGGGCAGGCAGGTTCCCGCCCGGCTGCGCCCAGCCCCTCAGCCCAGCGCCAGGCGCACCCGTTTTCACGGGCTGGCCGGGCTGCTGTTGGAGGTCGGAGACCTTTTTCTCCCTGCCTTCCTCCCTCGGTCCCTTGCTCCCTCCCACCCTCCCTCTGGCCCTGTGTAACTCTGTCTTTCCCTCCATTCCTCACTGCCTCCCTGTCTCTGTCGGTCAGTCCCTCCACCCCTCCCTCCCTCCCTCGCTCCATCCCTCCCTCCCTGCCTTCCAAAATCTCTCCGCCCATCCTTCCGTCCCTCTAGGTCTCCCGTTCCTCTCTCCACCTATGCCAGCCTTCCCTCCCGCCTGGAAGGGTCACCATCCCGGGTGTGCCCGGGTTGTGGGGTCTGCGAAGAGCTGCCAGGCGCTACACGGTGGCAGCGCATGGGAGGCCGCAGAGGCACGGGTTGGTGAGTGACGGTGGAGCGGAGGCCCAGAGGGGGCCAGCCCTGAGAGGGAAAGAAGACCTGGACGCTGCCCGGGCCCGGTGTTTCGCGGGACAGGGGTCCCAACCAGCCCGGGGAAGGATGCATACTGCCGGGGCGGGCGGTAGCCAGTGGTCAGGCGGTGGTGGCGTGGCGGAAAGGCAAGAGAGCTCTGCCGGGGCTGCTCCCACAGGAGGCCAGGTGGCTGCCGGCAAATCCGCGCGTGCGCGGTAGATGGCCTGCCTGCTGGTATCAGGTCCAGCTCCAGGATCCCCGGGACGCCCAGGAAAGAATGGCAGTTCTCCTTTTTGCAGAGTCTCTCACCGGGTCCAGTCCTAGAATGCAGGAATGCCAGACGGGTCAGCCCGGAGGGAAGACACGCCCCTCCATGCCCAGCCAGGGGTTCTCCGCGAAAGAGAGGCCACCGCCCTGCCGCGACCCCGTCCCGAGCCCGCGTCCTAAATCTCCTCCAGCAGAGCCGGTATTCTTCCTCGCTGAGGTGTGGTTCCCGGCGGGCTCTTCCAATTCCTGCAGATCCCCCGGGGCCTCGGTTTCTAGGAAAGGTCCACCTGCTGCAGAAACTCTGGGCACGCCAGGAACTCATCCAGCAGCAGGCGGAGAGTGGGGTGGCGCCGAGATGCTGGGAGGTGGGAGGGTGCCCGGATGGCTTGCAACTGCTCCTGCGGCGCGGAGCCCTCTGGGGGCACGGGCTTGGGAGGTGCAGCTGCTACGGTTTGGTTTACCCATGCAGCCCCGGGGACATGGGGCCCCTGGCCCCACCCCAACCAAGGACTGCCCTGGGACGTGGGTGGCGCCAAGCACGCCTTGGCCCTGTGGCCCAGCTTGAGCGGGCCCTGGCTGTGCCACTACGCATGGTCCCGGCAGGCCGTTGCGTTGCGCATCCCGGTCCCCCGGGCATTTGCTTTCGAGGGGAGTCGCGGAGACTTACCCGAGGCATCGAGGGGTGGGGAAAGGGCCTTGCCGGGAGAACCAGGCGGCGTAGGCAAAATCCCAGCCTGCGGAGACTACCCGACCAGGCGGGGTGACACCCGCGGAGTGGCAGCGTTGCAGGGGGCGCCTGCGTCTTTGCCCAACAGCCTACCACCATTCCAGTGCAGCCTTTGGGTTCTGAAACCAGACGTGAATCCTGGACTCCGGGAGGCCCGTCTCTGGCCAGTCCTTCTCTGGTGGCGATACCTGGAATACGATCTCAAAGGCTGTTCCGGAGCAGCAGGGCCGTCTGGGATGGGGTGACCGAGGTCAGCTTTCACCTGCCTTTTTGCGGGCCGCGTTTCCCCGGCCAGGGATGATTCCCGCCGGTGCTGCCTCAGCTGGCGTGACCTCTCGTTCTGAAACCACATCTGGACCCTCGTCTCCGGAATGCCGATGGCCTGCGCCAGCCATTCTCAGGTGGCGATGCCCGGGTACGGGTTCCGCTCAAAGCAGGCTCGCAGAGCCTCGCTTTGCCTCGGGGTCCAGACGAGTCTCCTCTGCCGTCCTCGTCCTCGGGCTTCTGCAGGGAGGGTGCTGTTCGAAGATGTCAGGAGAGCCATCGTGGGGAGCACCGCACTGCGTGCCGTTCCAGCCAGGAGGCCGGCGCAGATAGCCGGCAGATCTTACGAAGGCCCATAGGCAGGGAGGCTCCACCCCTTCTTGCCTGCCGCTGAGCCCTGGGACAGCCCTCCCTCACCCTCTGAGGGGCCCCAGCGCTCTGATGACCTGGGGCGTGGTGGTGGTGTTGGGGGTGGGGGCATTGCGTGAGGTGGGGTTGGGGGGGTGGGAGGGCTGGGGCCGGAGGCCATAGAGACGCAGTGGAAGGGGTAGGGGTGGAAGGGGTCAGGGGGGTGGGTTTTGGGCGGGGGCAGGCTCTCCGGGCCTCTCCAGGGATCCCGCGGGAACTGGAAGCTGCTCCCTGGGTTCTCACGTGCCTTCAGCAGGGAGAAACCAAACAGGAAGTGTGGAGTGGAATGTGGAACTGAACCTCCGTGTGGGTCTTGAGTTTTACAGGACCCCTCCTCGCGAAGACACCCGATGCCTGTGGGTGTCGCCGTTGCTGTGACAGTCCCACCCACGCAGGTGTGTGGCCGCCGTCGAAGACCAGAGCGAAACCCCAGAGACAACATACATCCCCGGCGTGATGGCTTGATTATGGATTCCCGTGTCCCGCAAGGTGGAGTGTCTGCGGTGTGGCCGGTTTGGAGGGGAGAGGCGAAGGGATGCTGCTCTTCCTCCCTTCCCTGGATGTTTCTGGAGTGCCCGCCGGGAATTTCCGGGGGCTGGAAACCGTCCAACATGGTCATCCCATCTGGGTGGGGTTGGGGCCGGAGAGACCTGAGCTACCGGCCCACTTGCAGAGGGAGCCGTGTGGCGTGTCTCCCTCCCTCCCTCCCTCCCTCCCTCCCTCCCTCCCTCCCTCCCTCCCTCCCTCCCTCCCTCCCTCCCTCCCTCCCTCCCTCCCTCCCTCCCTCCCTCCCTCCCTCCCTCCCTCCCTCCCTCCCTCCCTCCCTCCCTCCCTCCCTCCCTCCCTCCCTCCCTCCCTCCCTCCCTCCCTCCCTCCCTCCCTCCCTCCCTCCCTCCCTCCCTCCCTCCCTCCCTCCCTCCCTCCCTCCCTCCCTCCCTCCCTCCCTCCCTCCCTCCCTCCCTCCCTCCCTCCCTCCCTCCCTCCCTCCCTCCCTCCTCCATCCGTCCCTCCCTGCCTTCCAAAGTCTCCATCCTTCCTTCCCTCTTAGCCCTCCGCCTCTCTCTCCACCCAGGCCTGCCTTCCTCCCCGCTTGAATAAGTGACCCCGGGTGCCCACCAGGCAGAGCAGTCACAGGAGCAGCCTCCACTGTGCAGCTCCTGGGAGGCCGCCTAGGCACGGGTTGTCGAACGACGGTGGAGCGGAGGCGCAGAGGGGGCGAGCCCTGGGACGGAGAGAAGGCCTGGACGCTGCCCGGGCTTGGTGTTTCGCGGGACGTGGGTCTCCACCCAGCACGGGTTATTACACATACTGCCGGGGCGGGGTGTAGCCGGTAGTCAGGCCGATGCGTGTGGGCGAAAGGCACAGAATCCTGCCGGGCTTCTCCCACAGGAAGCTGTAGGTGACTGCTGCCTCGCAGAACTCCAGTGAGCGCTGTAGACGGTCCTGGCTTGGTACTGGGCTGCCTCCGATCCCCCGATGCCCAGGAAACAATGGCGGTTCTCCTTGTGCGGGAGTCTCCTCACCAGCCCAGCCGAGATGGTGGAAATGCCAGGCGGTCAGCCCGAGGGAAGACACCCCTCCATACCCAGGGAGGGGTTCCTCAAGGAAGAGAGACCACGGCCCTGTTGCGACCCCTCGGCCCCCGCCCGCCCTAAAAGCTAATCCAGCACAGCCTGCATTCTTCCCTCATGAGGGTGGCTCCAGCTCGGTAGGCTCTTCCCAAGCCCCCGGTACTCGCTTAGGAACGGGTGCCTCCTGCAGAAACTCTGGGCACGCCAGGAGCTCATCCAACAGAAGGCCGGAGGGGAGTGGTGACGAGGGCCTGGGCTCCTGGGGCGGTAGGGAGGGCGTCCGGATGGCTGGCATCTGCTCCTGTGGCACGGAGCCCTCCAGGGGCACGGGCTGGGGAGGTGGAGCCAGCCCGGCTTGGGGTTCCCATGCCACCCCGGCGACCTGGGGCCCCTGGCCCCAGCCCCACCACGGACGGCCCTGGGATGTGGGTGGCACAAGCACGCCTTAGCACTGTGGCCCAGCTTGAGCGGGCCCTGGCTGTCCCACTGCGAAGGGGCCCAGAAGCCCGTCGCGCTGCGGGTCCCGTTCCCCCGGACAATTGCTCGGGGTGTGCGGAGGGCACCGAGGCGTCTGAAGGTGGGAGAGGGCCCCTTGCCGGGGAGGAGCCAGGGCGGCGTAGTCACAATCCCCACCTGTCGGGGCCACCGACCAGGGAGCTGGGTGACACCCCCTGGGGGCCCCGTTGCAGGGGCTGCCTGCGTGCGCCAGCACCCTGCCACCCGGTCCCGGGTGCCTGGCCCTTCGAATCTGAAACCAGACGTGAATCCTGGACTCCGGGGAGGCCGTCTCTGGCCAGTCCTTCCCTGGTGGCGATGCCACCAGGCGATCCTTCTCAAGGCTAGAACATGGTGCAGAGTCTGGGATGCGGTGACTGATGTCTGCTTTCTCCTGCCTTCTTGCGGGCCGCGTCTCCCCTGTAAGGGCGCAGATTCCCGCCGGTGCTGCCTCAGCTGGCGTGACCTCTCGTTCTGAAACCAGATCTGGACCCTGGTCTCCCGTAACGCCGATGGCATGGGCCCAGCCGTTCTCTGGTGGCGATGCCGATGTGCGGGTTCACCTGCTCTAAGCGAGCTGCGCGGGGAGCCTCCCACTGCCTGCGGGGTCCCAGACAGAGTCTCCTCCGCCGTCCTCGTCCTCTCGCTTCCGCGGGGAGTGTGCCGTTCGAAGGTGTCGGGAGAGCCATCGCAGGGGAGCACCGCACGGCGTTCCAGTCCAGCCAGGAGGCCAGCACAGACAGCCAGAAGCTGTTTCTAAGGCCCACAGTAAGGGAGGCTCCACCCATTCTCACCTGCCGCTGAGCCCTGGGACAGACCGCCCTCGCCCTCTGAGGTGCTGCAGGGCACTGATGCCTCCGGGGCGTGGTGGTGCTGGTGTGTGTGAGGCATTGTGGGTGAGTGGGGTTGGGGGTGGGAGGGTGGGGCCGGTGTGGCCAGAGATGGGGCGGAAGGGGTGAGTGGGGTGGAGTTTGGTGGCTGACTGGCTCTCAGAGCCTCTCCAGGGATCCCAGGAACTGAAGCAGCTCCCTTTGTTCCCACTCTTCAGCAGGGAGAAACCAGTCTGGAAGGGTGGAGTGGAGTGTGAACTGAACCTCCGTGTGGGTCTTGAGTTTTACAAGGCCCCCTGTCCGCGAAGACACCCGATGCCTGTGGGTGTCGCCGTTGCCGTGACAGTCTCACCCACGGAGGTGTGTGGCCCCCGTCGAAGACCAGAGTGAAACCCCAGAGACAAGATACATCCCCGGCGTGATAGCTTGACGATGGATTCCCATGTCCCATAGCGTGGGGGAGTGCGGTGTGGCCGGTTTGGAGGCCAAAGATGCTGCTCTTCCTCCCTTCCCTGGATGTTTGTTGGGTGCCGGAGGGCCTCCGGAGGCTGGAAACCATCAACATGTTCAGCCTCTCAGGGGTGGGGGTGGGCGGAGGCGTGAACTCACGGATCCCCTTGCAGGGAGCAGCGACCTGGAGTCGAAATCAGGCTTCAGTCCTCCTGAGTGTGGCTCCCTCTGTGGTCTGTGGTCGGGCTGTCAGTCTTCTGGCAAAGGCCCAAATGGGACCAGTCTGGGGTGCGGTCTGTAAACCACGTGGGTGAATAGCCCACGGCAACCCAAGTCCCCGTCTGCTGCCTTTGAGGAAACCGCCCATTCCTTGGGCGACGGAACGCGGGTGAACGAGTGGTCCCACGTCACTACCAGCCCCCTGCAGCCCGCCACTGTCGCTACCTGCTTAATGAAGGCTGGAGTTGCTGCTGCTCCAGGAGTCCGAGACCTGATTTTCTCCTGCTCTCCCTCGACCCCTTGCTCCCTTCCGGGTCACTTCCTCTGTCCCTGTGTCTTGTCTCCTCCGCTCCCGTGACTGCTCCCTCTCTCTTTCGGTCTGTCCTCCATCCCTCCCTCCTCCATCCCTCCCACACTGCTCACTCAGTATATCTGCCCATCCTTCCGTCCTTCTAGGTCTCCCGTTCCTCTCTCCACCTGTGCCTGCCCTCCTTCCCACCTGGAAGGGTCAGCATCCCGGGTGTGCCCGGGGCCTGGGGTCTGCGTACAGCCGCCAGGCGCTCCATGGTGGCAGCTCCTGGGAGGCCGCAGAAGCACGGGTTGGTGAGCGATGGTGGAGCACAGGGGCGAGGCCCGGGAGGGAGAGAAGGCCTAGACACGTGCATGCACCACCCACGTCCCAAGGCAGTCCGTGGTGGGGCTGTGGCCAGGGGCCCCAGGTCGTCGGGGCAGCATGGGAACCACAAGCCGGGGCAGCTCCACATCCCCAGCCCGCGGCCCCGGAGGGCTCCGCGCCGCAGGAGCAGATGCAAGCCTTCCGGGCGCCCTCCCCACTGCCCCAGGATCCCGGGCGCTCGTCTCCACTCCCCTCCAGCCTGCTGCTGGATGACGTCCTGCCGTGCACAGAGTTTCTGCAACAGGCGCATCCCTTCCTAGAAACCGAGGCCCCAGGGTAGCTGCAGGATGCAGAAGAGCCCGCCTGCCGGGAACCCACCGACCAGGGGAGCAGGTGAAAAGAGCACCCGCCCGAGGGCAGCGTTGTGGGGGCGCCTGCGTCGCTTGACGCCCTGCCACCGATCCCGGTGCCTGGCCTGGTTCTGAAACCAGGCGTGAACCCTGGACTCCGGGAGGCCCGTCTCTCTGGCCAGTCCTTCCATGGTGGCGATGCCTGGATGCGATCCTTCTCAAAGAGGCCTGGGGCGGCAGGACCCTCTGGGATGGGGTGGCCGGAGGTCCACTTTCACCTGCCTTCTTCTGCGGGCCACGTCTCCCC
Organism: Hoolock leuconedys; assembly: GCA_023748175.1. Taxonomy (NCBI): domain Eukaryota; kingdom Metazoa; phylum Chordata; class Mammalia; order Primates; family Hylobatidae; genus Hoolock; species Hoolock leuconedys. Next base: position 19,919 of record JAKGGE010001128.1, on the reverse strand, counting down.
GGCCAGGGCAGAGATTCCCGCCGGTGCTGCCTCAGCTGTCATGACCTCTCGTTCTGAAACCAGATCTGGACTCTGCGCTCCGGAACGCCCATGGACTGGGCCAGCCGTGGTCTGGTGGCGTGCGGATGCAGGTTCCCCGCTAAACGAGCTCACAGGGGCCTCGCTTTGCCCTCGGGGTCCAGACGAGTCTCCTCCATGCATCCCTCGTCCTTACAGCTACTGTGGGTGGGTGCAGATTCGAGAGGTGTCCCGGAGAAACCATCAGCCAGGGGGAGCACTACCGCGGCGTTCTGGTCCAGCCAGGAGGCGGCATGGTGCTCCAGGTCTGCCACAGTGTGGCCCACAGGTAGGGAGGCTCCACCCCTTCTGGCCTGCCAGTGAGCCCTTGGACAGCCCGCCCTCGCCCTCCGAGGGGCCCCAGCGCACTGATGCCCCTGGGCGAGGTGGTGCTGCTGAAGGTGGGGGCACTGGGTGAGGTGGGGTTGGGGGGGTGGGAGGGGTGTTGCCGGAGGCCAGAGAGAGAGGCGCGGTGGAATGGGGGAGGTGGGAAGCCCGGTGTGAGTAGGGTGGGTTTTGGGGGGGCTGGCTCTACGGGACTCTCCAGGGATCCCTTGGGGAAGTGGAAGCCGCTCCCTGGGTTCCCAAACGACTTCAGCAGGGAGAAACCAGCCTGGAATGCTGGAGTGGAGTGTGGAACTGAACCTCCGTGTGGGTCTTGAGTTTTACAGGCCCCCTCTCCGCAAAGACACCCAATGCCTGGTGTCGCCAGTTGCCGTATTTAGTCTCTGCGCGGGTGTGTGGCTCCCGTCGAAGGCCAGAGCAAAACCCCAGAGACAAGATACATCCCAGCCTGATGGCTTGACGATGGATTCCGTGTCCATAGCGTGGGAGTCCTAAGTGTGTAGTTTGGAGAGAAAGCCGAAGAGGCTGCACTTCCTCCCTTCCCTGGTTGTTTCTGGGTGCCCCAGGGCTCCGGAAGCAAACCGTCAACATGGTCAGCCTCTCGGGGTGGGGGTGAGGCCGGAGAGACGTGAGCTATCGGCCACCTTGCAGAGGGCCGAGCGACGTGGAATCCGAAATCAGGCTTCAGTCCTCTTGAGTGTGGCTGCTCTGTGGTCGGTAGTGAGGGCTGTCGACCTGGCACTCCCGCTGTGGGGGGCTTGGCCTGGGGATGTGGTGTGTCACGTGGTGGAAATACCCCATGGCAACCAGTCCCGTCTTTTTTGTCTTTGAAACCGCCATTCCTTGGGCTGAGCCGAGGACGAGCGATTGCCACGGCCGCCGCCCAGCCCTCGGCCAGCGCCCGGTCTACCGTTACTACACAGGCCTTGGGGCTGGTCACTGCTCCAGGAGTCACCAGAACCGGCACTTCTCCCTGCCTTCCTCCCGCCAGTCCCGCCCCCTTCCCTCCGCCCTCCCTCTGTCCCTGTGTCCCTCTGTCTTTCCCTCCGTTCCTCACTGCCTCCCTCTCTCACAGCCGGTTAAGTCCCTCCCCTCCCCTTCCCCTCCCTCCATCCATCTCTCCCTGCCTTCCAAAGTCTCTCCGCCCATCCTTCCAGCACCTCTGGGTCTCCGTTCCTCTCTCCACCTTTTGCCTGCCTTCCCTCCCGCCTGGAAGGGTCAGCATCCCTGTGTGTGCTCGTTGTCACAGGGTCCTGCATTACAGCAGCCAGGCTATAGTGGCAGCTCTGGGGGAGGCCTTGAGGCATGAGGTTACCGGCGATGAGTGGAGCTGAGGCACAGAGAGGCTGAGCCCGGGAGGATAGAAGGCCTGGACACTGCCAGGGGCCTGTATTTTCGCTTGGGGCAGGGCCTCCCACCCCAGCCGGGGAAGGGCGCATTCTGCCGAGGCGTGGAGTAGCCGTTGGTCAGGCAGGTGTGGGGTGGCGGAAGGAGCGAAGCTCTGCCGGGGAGCTGCTCCCACAGGATGCCAGGTGGCTGCCTGCAAACCAGCGATGTGTGAAGAAGCGGCTAAGCCTGCTGGTACCTAGGCGGCTCGGGATCCCGGGATGCCAAAGGAAGAATGGCAGTTCTCCTTTGTTGTGGGAGACCCTCACCAGGCCGTCCTAGGAGGCAGGAATGCCAGGCGGTCAGCCAGGAGGAAGACACGCCCTCCTTGCACAGCCAAGGTTTCCGTGAAAGAGAGGCAACCGCCCTGCCCGACCCGTCCCAGCCCGCGTCCTAATCTCCCTCCAGCAGAGCCGGTATTCTTCCTCTCTGAGGGGTGGTTACAGCCCGGCGGAGCTCTTCTGACTCCCGTGGCTCCCCGGACCCTGTTGGTTTCCTAGGAAGAGGTGTGCCTGCTGCAGAATCTATGGGCATGACAGGGAGCTCATCCAGCAGCAGCCTGGAGGTGGAGGCGGCGCCGGGCTCCTGGTGCCGAAGGGGAGAGGCCTGGGCTTGCATCTTCTCCTGCAGCGGAGCCATCTGGGAGCACGGGCTGGAGGTGGGCTTTGCCCCCGGCTTGGGGTACCCATGCCGCCCCGGAGACCTTGGTCCCCTGGCCCCAGCCCAACCACGGACTGCCCTGGTTCGTGTTGGTTGGCCCCAAGCACACCGCCAGCCTGTGGCCCAGCAGCTTGAGCCGGGCCCTGGCTGTCCCACCGTGCAGGTGCCTGGCAGGCCGTCGCGCTGCTGGTCCCGATCACCAGGCATTGCTCGGGTGTGGAGGCTCACCAGTGATCTGAAGTGTGGGAGAGGGGCCCCTTCGGGAGGAGCCGGAGTTTGGCGTGGGCAAAATCCCCATCTGCTGGTGCCACCCGACCAGGGGGCAGGTGAAGGCTGGCTGCGGGGCCACATTGCACTGGCCTTTCGTCTTGGCGCCCTGCCAACTGGTCGGGTGCCAGGCGCCGGTTCCTGATACCGGGCGTGAATCCTGGACTCTTGGAGGCCCGTCTCTCTGGCCAGTCCTTCCATGGTGGCGATGCCCGCAGGCGATCCTTCTCAGGGCTTCCGGAGCGGCAGGGCCCTCTGTGATGGGGTGGCGGTCGCTTCGCCTGCCTTCTTGAGGGCGATGCTCCCCGAACAGGGTGGGAATTCCTGCGGTGCTGCCTCAGCGGCAGCGGCCTCTCGTTTGAAACCAGATCTGTGGACCCACAGACCTGGAACGCCAATGGCCTGGGACAGCCGTTCTCTGGTGGAGATGCCCGGATATGGGTTCCGCTCAAAGCAGGCTCTCAGGGCCTCACTTTGGCTCGGGGTCAGACAGAGTCTCCCCTAAGCCAGCCTGATCCTCCAGGCTTCTACGGGCAGGGGTGCCGATGCGAAGGTGTCCCGGAAACCATGCGGGGAGCACTACCACGCGGCGTTCCGGTCCAGCCAGGAGGCCGGCGCAGAGAGCCAGCGGCTCTTTCGAAGGCACACAGGCGGGGAGTCCCCACCCTTTCTTGCCTGCTGCTGAGCCCTGGGAGAGCCCGCCATCGCCCTCCGAGGGGACCCAGCCCACTGATGCCCCCGGGGTGTGGTGGTGTTGTTGAGGTGGGAGTCGTTGGGTGAGGTGGGATTGGGGGAGCAGGAGGGGGTGTGGTGGGAGGCCAGAGAGGCGGGTGGGAAGGGGAGTGGGGCAGAAGGGGTGAAGGGGTGGGTTTTGAAGGGGGGAGCTGGCTCTCGGGGCCTCTCCAGGCATCCCGCGGGAACTGGAAGGTGCTCCCTTGATTCCCACGCGTCTTGAGCAGGGAGAAAGCAGCCTGGAAGGGGTGGGTGGAGTATGGAGGCTGGGGCTCGTGTGGGTCTTGAGGTTTTACAGGCCCCCTCTCTCATGAACACAAGTGATGCCTATTAGGTGTCACCGTTGCCCGTGACTTAGTCTCATCCGCATGGGTTGTGGCTCCCGTCGAAGAACAGAACGAATCCCCAGAGGCAAGATACATCCCCGGCGTACAGCCACCAGGCGCTCCACAGTGGCAGCTCACTGGGGAGGCCACAGAGGCACGGGTTGTGGCGATGTGGTGGAGGCCAGAGGCCGAGCCCGAGAGTAGAGAGCCTGGGCGCTGCCGAGACCCGGGTGTTCCTTGGGGACGGGGGTCCTGCATCCCAGCCCTGGGAAGGACACACACTGCCGGGGCGGGGGTTGCCGTTGAGGTCAGGCGGGGGGGTGTTGCTGAAGGCAAGGGGAAGCTCTGCGGGGCTTGCTCCCACAGGAGCCAGGTGTGCCCGCTTGAGCCCATGCGTGCGGTAGGCCCGGCCAGCCTGCTGAGGCTGCGTGGAGGCGGCTCCAGGATCCCTGGGCTGCCCAGGAATGTATGGCATTTCTGCTTTGTGCAGATTCTCTCACCGGGCACATTCCTAGGAGGCAGGAATGCCAGGCGGGTCAGCCCGGAGGGAAGACACGACCCTCCATGCCAAGCCACGGGTTCCCCGCGAAAGAGGCCACCGCCCTGCCGCGACCCTCTCCCAGCCCGCGTCCTAAATCTCCTCCAGCAGAGCCCGGTATTCTTCCTCGCTGAGGGGTGGTTCCAGCCCAGAGGGCTCTTCCGAGACCTACAGCTCCCCCGGGGCCTCGGCTTCTAGGAAAGGGTGGGCCTGCTGCAGTAACTCTGGGCATGCCAGGATCTCACCCAGCAGCTTGGGAATGGAGGGTACAGGCAGCGCCCGGGGCTCCTGGGTGGTGGGGAGGAGCGCCAGGCGGCACTGCATCTGCCTCCCTGCGGCAGCGGAGCCCCTCGAGGGCGAGGGCTGGGGAGGCAGGCTGCCCAACAGGGGTACCATGCCGCACCCGACGACCTGGGGCCCCTGGCCCCAGCCCTGAGACTGCCCTGGGGCCTTGGTGGCGCAAGCACGTCTTGGCCTGTGGCCCAGCTTGGCCGGGCCCGGCTGTCTACCGTGCAGAGGCCAGGCAGGCCACGATAAGCCCCCTGCGGGTCGCCCGGTCCCGGGCGTGGCTTCGAGTGCGGAGCCACCCGATGCTTCTGAGTGTGGGAGAGGGCCCCTTCGGGAGGAGCCCGTGCGGCATAGGCAACATCCCTGCCTGCAAGGCCCACCGACCAGGGAACAGGGTGACACCCACCGGGGGCCGCGTTGCAGGGGCCGCCTCGCGTTGCGCAGCGCCCTGCCACCCGGTCCCGTGTGCTAGCCCGCCGGTTCTGAAACCGGGCAGCAGATCTGGATTCCGGGAGGCCCGTCTCTCTGGCCATTCCCTTCCATGGTGGCGTTGCCTGGAAAGCGATCCTTCTCAAATGCTCCAGAGCAGCATGGCCATCTGGGATGGGGTGGCGGAGGTCCGCTTTCGCCTGCCTTCTTGCGGGCGCGTCTCCCGGCCAGGCGTGCTGGAGATTCCTGCCGGTGCCGCCACAGCTGGCGTGACCTCTGCGTTCTGAAACCATATCTGGACCCTGGCCTCCGGGCATGATGGCCTGGGCCAGCGAGATTCTCTGGTGGCGATACCCGGCGTCTGGGTTCCTCTCGAAAGCAGGCTGCGCGGGCCTGCAGCTGCCCTGCGTGGTCCAGACGATTCTCCTCCACCGTCCTCTTCCTCGGGCTTCTGTGGGTAGGGTGCCGTTCGAAGGTGCCGGGAGAGCCATTGAGGAAAGCACCGCATGGTGTTCCGGTCCAGTCAGGAGGCTGGCGCAGACAGCCAGCGGCTCTTATGATGGCCCACAGGGAGGGAGGCTCCACCCCTTCTTGCCTTCGCTGAGCCCTGAGACAGCCCGCCCTCCCCTCGAGGAGCCCCAGCACACACTGATAACCCGGGGCGTGGTGGTGTGCTGAGTGGGGTGGGGGCATTTTCTGGTGGGATGGGGGTGGGAGGGGTTGGGCGGAGAGCCAAGGCGCCCAGCAGGGGGAGAGGGAAGGGTGATGGGGGTGGGTTTTGGGCAGTGGCTGTCTCTCAGACCTTTCAGGATCACTTGAGAACTGGGAAAAGCGCTCCCTGCCGTTCCTTGCATCTTCAGCGGGGAGAAACAGAATGGAAGGGTGTGGTGGAGTGTGGAAGTGAACCTGGTGTGGGTCTTGGGAGTTTTGGAGCCCCCCTCTCAGCGAAGACACCGATGACTGTGGAGGTAATACGCCCGTTGCGTGACAGTCTCCTGCCGCAGGTGTGTGGCTCCACGTCCGGGCAGGCAAACCCAAGAGACAAGATACATCCCGTGTGATAGCAGCGATGGATTCCGTGTCCCATAGCATTAAGGGGTCGGTGTGGCCAGTTTGGAGGGGAGGCGAAGAGAGGATGCTGCTCTTCCTCCCTTCCCTGAATGTTCTGGGTGTCCACCCAGTCTCCGAGGAGGCTGAAACCGTCAACATGGTAAGCCTCTCGGGGGTGGGAGTGGGGCGGAGAGCGTGAGCACTGGCCCACCTTGCAGAGAACCCGTGTGATGTGGTATCCGAAATCCGAGGCTTCCAGTCTTCTGAGTGTGACTCCTCTGTGGTCAGTTAGCCGGTAGCTTTAGGCCTGGCTTCACTGTGGAGCTCGGCCTTGGGATGTGGTCGGTAAACCACGTGGATGAATACCCCATGGCATCCCGAGTCCCCGTCTTTTTTCTTTGAGGGAAACCGCACACATTCCCCTAGGCGGCGGAGATGAGAGCAGCGGAGTGCCCTGCTAGTCGCTGCCCAGCCCTCAGCCCGCGCTGGGCTGTTACATTTCCTGAGCACAGGGGCTGCTGTTGCTCCAGGAGCCAAGACCGCTTTTTTTCTCCCTGCCTTCCTCCCTCGGTCCCTTGCTTCCTCCCGCCCTCCCCTCTGTCCTGTGTCCCTCTGTCTTTCCCTCCATTCCTCACTGCCTCCCTGTCTCTGTCCCGGTCAGTCCCTCGGCTCACCACCCTCCATCCCTCCTTCCCTGCTGTCCAATGTCTCTACGCCCATCCTTCCATCCCTCTAAGTTTCCGGTTCCTCTCTCCACCTGTGCCTGCCTTCCCTCCCGCCTGGAAGGGTCAGCATCCCGAGTGTTCCCGGGTTCGGGGTCTGCATATAGCCGCCAGGCACTCCACAGTGGTAGCTCCGCCGGGCGCGGGGCGCAGTTGGCAGCGGCAGTGGAAGCCGGATGCGCAGGGGTGAGCGGGAGGAGGAGAGAGGAGCCTGAACACTACCGGGCCCGGTGTTTGAGTGGGACAGGGTCTCACCCAGCCGAGGGGAAGGGCGCCTGCAGGCCGGGGTGTAGCCGGTGGTCAGGCAGGGGTGTGGTGGCGAAAAGGCATGAGAGCTCTGCCGGGCCTGCTCCCACAGGAAGACAGGTGGCTGCCCGCAAACCCGCGCGTGCGTGGTAGACGGCCCGCCTGCTGGTACCTGGGCCGGCTCTGGGATCCCCGGGATGCCCAGGAATGAATGGCAGTTCTCCTTTGTGCAGAGTCTCTCACCGGGCCCAGTCTAGCAGTCAGGAATGCAAGGCGGGTCAGCCTGGAGGGAAGACAAGCCCCTCCATGTGCCCAGCCAGTGGTTCCCCAGCGAAGAGCCACCGCCAGGCAGCGACCCGATCCCATCCCAGCGTCCTAAAGCTCCTCAGCAGAGCCGGTATTCTTCCTGCAGCTGAGGGGTGGTTGAGGCAGACTCTTCACGATTCCTACAGCTCCAGGACTGGGTTTCCTAGGAAAGGGTGCCCGGCCAGAATCTCTGGAGCCGCCAGGAGTTCGTGCGCCCAGCAGGCGGGAGAGTGGGAGGCAGCCGAGGCTCCTATGGCGCTGGGGAGGGAGGCGCCAAGCGACTGCAACTGCTTCTACTTGACATGGAGTCCTCCGGGGGCGTGGGCTGGGGAGTTGTAGCTGCCCCGGCTTGGGTTTCCCAAGTGCAGCCCAGCGCTCCCTAGTGACCTAGCTGACCCACCACGGAATGACCGGGGATGTGTGTGTGGTGCAAGCCCACCCATGGCCTGGCCCAGCAGTAGGCACAGCATTACAGCGAGACGGCGGCAGCCGCTGTGATGCAGTCGGGCATTTGCCGTGGCGAGGCCCGGCGTCACGAGGCGTGAAACCGATCGTGGTGCCGATGCGCCATCGCATCGTCGTCAGCAAATCGCCGATGCGGTTTGATCGGTCGTCAATACCGGCAATCTGCCAGTGATGCCAGGGCGTGCAGCGGTCACTGATCCACTGCCTCAGCTGGCGTGACCTCTGCGTTCTGGCTCCTTATGTGGACCCTGGACTCGACCCGATGGCCTGGGCCAGCCATTCCTCTGGTGGCGAGGCACGGGTGCGAGGTTCCACTCAAAGCAGGCTGCGCGGGGGGGCCTTGCTTTGCCGGGGTCAGGTGAGTCTCCTCCAGCCTTCCCGCAGGTCACGGGCTTCCCGCATGGAGGGGTGCAGGTGCGAAGGTGTCGGGAGAACCATCGCCCGGGAGCAGGCGTTCAAGGCCAGCCAGGCGGAGGCGAGCCTGGGGCTCATGCCGAGGCACGCAGGCGGAGGCTTCCTGCATGGCTGGGCCTCGGGACAGCTGCAGCACTGAGGTTTCACTGGGCAATGGGACCTTTGGGGGCGCATGGTGCTGGTGGGGTGAGGATGGGTGAGAGGGGTGGGAGGGTTGAAGGGGTGAGGCCAAGCCGAGAGACACAGCTTGAAGGTGGAGAGGGGTAGGGGGCGGGGTGTTGGTTTCCTGTGGGGCTGGCTCTCTGGGCTTCTCCAGGGATCCCACAGCGGGGAACTGGAACCAGCTCCCTGGGTTCCCCGCAGCGTCTTCCAGCAGGAGAAAACCAGCCTGGAAGTGTGGAGTGGAGTGTGGAACTGAACCTCCGTGTGGGTGCTTGGAGTTTACAGGAGCCCCCACCTCGCCAAGACCCCGATGCCTGTGGGTTTTGCCATTGCAGTGACAGTCTCCTGCGCGGGTGTGTGGCTCCGTCAAGAACCAGGCGAAGCAGGGGCAAGATACATCCCGGGGTGATGGCTTGACAAGCGGATTCTAGGTGTCCCGCAAGGTGTGGGTCTGCGGTATTGGCTGGTTTGGGAGGGCGAGAGAGGTGTTACTCTTCCCTCCCGTCCCTAAGATCATTTCTGGGTGCCCTCAGGCTCGAACAAACCATCAGCGTGGTCAGCCTCTCGGGGTGGGGTGGGTCCAGAGGCAGTGAGCTACCGGCCCACCTTGCGGGAACCCGAGCGATGTGGAATCAAATCCATTTCCGGTCCTCACTTGAGGTGTAGCTCCTCTGTGGTCGTGAGTCCGGAGCTTTTGACCCTGGCGCTCTGCTGGGGCTCGGCTTACAAGGGGATGTGTGGTCGGTAAAGCATTGGGTGAATACCCCATGGCAACCCGATTCCCGTCTTTGTCTTTGAGGAAACCGCCCATTCCTTGAAGCGGCTTGAGCAATGAAGCAGAGAGTTCCCATTTCCCATGCATTTTCCCGTTCCACTGGGCTTCCATTCCAGGGGTCCACCTTCCTCCCTCCATTCCACTCCCCTCCAGCCCCTGTGCCCATTTCCTGTCTTTCCCTCCATTCCTCCACTACCTCCCTGTCCTTCGGTCCAGTCCACCCCTCCCTCCCTCCCATCCATCCACCTCCCTCCCTGCCTTCCAAAAATCTCTCCGCCCATCCCCTTCCAGTCCCTCCCAGGTCTCCCGTTCCCTCCCTCTCCACTATGCCAGCCTTCCTCCCACCTGGGTCACCATCCCGAGATTGTGCCCAGTTGTGAGATCTCTTGAAGAGCTGCCAGGCGCTACTGCGGTGGCTTGGCGCATGGGAGGCCGCAGAGGCTGCCTGGAGTTGGTGGGAGGATGCATACTGCCGGTGATGTGCTCCAGTGGTCAGGCGGTGGTGGCGTGTGAGGAGAAGGCAAGAGCTCTGCGGGGCTGCTCCCACAGGGAGCCAAGGGTGGCTACCCGGCAAATCCTTGTGATCTTGTGACCAGATGGCCTGCACCTGCACTGGAGTATCAGGTCCAGCTCAGGATCCCAGGACGCCCAGGAAAGAATGGCCAGTTCTCCCTTTTTTGCAGGAGTCTCACGGGGTCCAGTCCTAGAATACCGGGAATGCCAGGCGGAGTCGGCCGGAGGAGAACCGCACGCCCTCCCATGCCAACCAGGGGTTCTCCCTTGAAAGAGGCCACAGCCTGCCGCGACCCCGTCCCGAGCCCGCGTCCTAAATCTCCTCCAGCAGAGCCCGGTATTCTTCCTCGCTGAGGTGTGGTTCCAGCCCGGCGGGCTCTTCCAATTCCTGCAGATCCCCCGGGGCCTCGGTTTCTAGGAAAGGTCCACCTGCTGCAGAAACTGCAGGCATGAGGAACTCCTCATCAGCAGCGAAGGCAGGAGGAGTGGAGGCAGCCGAGATGCTGGTAGGTGGGGGAGGGTGCCCGGATGGCTTGCAACTGCTCCTGCGGCGCGGAGCCCTCTGGGGGCACGGGCTTGGGAGGTGCAGCTGCTACGCAGTTTTAGTTTTGCACAGCCCAGGGACATGGGGGCCCCTAAGCTACAACTAAGGACTGCCCTGGGGCGTGGGTGGGGCGCAAAGCACGCCTTGGCCTGTGGCCCAGCTTGGCGGGCCTGGCTGTGCCACTCGCGGTCCCGGCAGGCGTTGCGTTAGCGCATCCCGGTCCCGGGCATTTTGCCTTTCCGGGGGGTGGAGGGACACCGAGGGCATCTGAGGGTGGAAGGCCCTTCGGGAGGAGCCCGGGGCGACGTGAGCCAAGGCCTCCCAGCCTGCGGGGCCACGACCAGAGGCGGGGGTGGGCACCCGCGGGTGGCCCTTGCAGGAAAGCGCCACTGTGCGCCGACGGCCACCCATTCCGGTGCCTGACCTTTGGGTTCGAAACCAGGCGTGAATCCTGGACTCCGGGAGGCCAGTCTCTCTGGCCAGTCCTTCTCTGGTGGCGATACCTGGAATCGCGATCCCCTTCTCAAGGCTCCGGAGCAGCAGGGCCGTCTGGGATGGGGTGACCGGTCAGCTTTCACCTGCCTTTGCGGACGCGTTTCCCCGGCCGGGGATGATTCCCACCCGTGCTGCCTCAGCTGGGTGACTCTCGTTCTGAAACGCCACATCCTGGACCCTGGGTCTCCGGAATGCCGATGGCCTAAGCCCAGCCATTCTCAGGTAAGCGTGCGGTGCGGGTTCGCTCAATGCAGGCTCACAGAGCCTACCGGCTTTGCCTCGGGGTCCAGACCTTGAGTCTCCTCTGCAGGTCTCGTCCTGGGAGCTGCAGGAGGGTGCTGTTCGAAGATGTCAGGAGGCATGGGTGGGGAGGCACGCCGGCGTTCCGTTCCAGCCAGGAGGCCCGGCGCAGACCAGCCTGGCGGATGCTACGAAGGCCGCGCCGACTGGGAGGCTCCACCCCTTCTTGCCTGCCGCTGAGCCCTGGGACAGCCCTCCCTCACCCTCTGAGGGGCCCCAGCGCTCTGATGACCTGGGGCGTGGTGGTGGTGTTGGGGGTGGGGGCATTGCGTGAGGTGGGGTTGGGGGGGTGGGAGGGCTGGGGCGGTAGAGAGCATGATGGAAGGGTAGAGGTGGGAAGGGGTCGGTGGGTTTTGGGCGGGGCAGGCTCTCCCGAGGCCTCTGGGGATCCCGGGGAACTGGAAGCTGCTCCCTGGGGTTCTCCGTGCCTTCAGCAGGGGAGAAACCAAACAGGAAGTGTGGAGTGGAATGTGGAGCCAGACACTCCGTGTGGGTCTTGAGTTTTGGGACCCCTCTGCAGCGAGACACCCGATGCTGTGGGTGTGCATGCGTTGCTGTGACAGTCCCACCCACACCCAGGTGTGGCCCTTACGTCGAACCAGGCGAAACAGAGACAACATACATCCCAGCATTGATAGCTTGATTATGGATTCCGTGTCCCTGGGGTGGAGTGTCTCGCGGTGTGGCGGTTTGGAGGGAGGCGAGGATGCCTCTTCCTCCCTTCCCCTGGATGTTCTGGGTGCCACTTGGGGTTCGAGGCTCAAGCGATCAACATGGTCATCCCATCTGGGTGGGGTTGGGGCCGGAGAGACCTGAGCTACCGGCCCACTTGCAGAGGGCCGTGTGACGTGGAATCCAAAATCAGGCTTCTGTCCTCCTGAGTGTGGCTTCTATGTGGTCGGTGGTCGGGGCTGTCGGCCTGGCACTCCGCTGCTTGGATCGTCCTGCAGATGTGTGGTCGGTAAACCACGTGGGTGTGTACCCCACTTCAACCCGAGTCCCCGTCTTTTGTCTTTGAGGAAACCGCCCATTCCTTGAAGGCGGAGCAGGCTGACGTGTGCCCCAGCCGCCTTAGACCCTCCAGCCGCTGGGTGCTTTCCGTTTTCAGGGCTTGGGGCTGCTGTTGCTCCAGGAGTCCAGAGACAGCTTTTTCTCCCTGCCTTCCTCCCTCGGACCCTTGCTCCCTCCCGCCCTCCCTCTGTCCCGGTGTCGCTCTGTCTTTCCCTCCGTTCCTCACTGCCTCCCTCTCTCTGTCGGTCAGTCCCTCCCTCCCTCCCTCCCTCCCTCCATCCGTCCCTCCCTGCCTTCCAAAGTCTCTCCGCCCATCCTTCCTTCCCTCTAGGTCTTCCGTTCCTCTCTCCACCTGTGCCTGCCTTCCCTCCCGCCTGGAATGATAAGCATCCCGGGGGTGCCCGGGGTCTGGTGTGTGCGTACAGCCGCCAGGCGCTCCACGGTGGCAGCTCCTGGGAGGCCGCCTAGGCACGGGTTGTCGGCGGTGGGCCGGGCGCCGAGAGGCGAGCCCTGGGGCCGGAGGGCCTGGGCAGCTGCCGGGCTTGGTGTTTTGGCCGGGGACGTGGGTCTCCACCAGCAGGGTTTATTACACACAGCATACTGGCCGGGGTGTAGCGGTGAGTCAGGCGAGGGATGCCCGGTGGCCCGAGGAAGGCAATAGAACTCTGCCGGGGCTTCTCCCACAGGAAGCCAGGTGACTGCCCGCAAACCCGCGAGTGCGCGGTAGACGGTCCGCCTTCTGGTACCTGGGCCGTCTCCGGGATCCCCGGGATGCCCAGGAAACAATGGCGGTTCTCCTTTGTGCGGAGTCTCCCACTGGGCCCAGGCCTAGGATGCAGGAATGCCAGGCGGGTCAGCCCGGAGGGAAGACACCCCCCTCCATACCCAGGGAGGGGTTCCCTGCGAAAGAGAGACCACGGCCCTGCTGCGACCCCGTCCCCGGCCCGCGTCCTAAAGCTAATCCAGCACAGCCCGGTATTCTTCCTCGCTGAGGGGTGGTTCCAGCTCGGCAGGCTCTTCCGATTCCTGCAGCTCCCCGGGTACTCGCTTTCTAGGAACGGGTGCGCCTCCTGCAGAAACTCTGGGCACGCCAGGAGCTCATCAACAGAAGGCGGAGGGTGGTGGCGAGGGCCTGGGCTCCCTGAGAGACGGTGAGGAGGCGTCCGGATGGCTGGCATCTGCTCCTGTGGCACGGAGCCCTCCAGGAGACGCGGGCTGAGAGGTGAGCCAACCCGGCCCAAGTTCCCATGCCACTCCGACCACAGGGGCCCCAGCCCCAACCTGAGACTGCCCTGGGATGTGGGTGGCACAAGCATGCCTGCACTGTGGCCAACTTGGCCGGGCCTAGCTCATCCCACTGCGAAGGGGCCAAGAGCCCGTCGCTGGGTCCCGTTCCCCAGGACAATTGCTGCGAGGGGTGTGCGAGGAGAACACCCGAGGCGTCTGAAGGTGGGAGAGGGCCCCTTCGGGAGGAGCCAGGGCGGCGTAGTCACAATCCCCACCTGTCGGGGCCACCGACCAGGGAGCTGGGTGACACCCCCTGGGGGCCCCGTTGCAGGGGCTGCCTGCGTCATGCAGCACCCGCCACCGGTCCGGGTGCCTGGCCTTCCCGAATCCTGAAGCAGACGTGAATCCTGGACTCCGGGAGGCCCGTCTCTCTGGCCAGTCCTTCCCTGGTGGCGATGCCTGGAAAGCGATCCTTCTCAAAGGCTAGGAGCAGCAGTGCCGTCTGGGATGCGGTGACTGATGTCTGCTTTCTCCTGCCTTCTTGCGGGCCGCGTCTCCCCTGTAAGGGCGCAGATTCCCGCCGGTGCTGCCTCAGCTGGCGTGACCTCTCGTTCTGAAACCAGATCTGGACCCTGGTCTCCGTAACGCCGATGGCATGGGCCAGCCGTTCTCTGGTGGCGATGCCCGTGTACGGGTTCTGCTCTAAGCAGGCTCGCAGGGCCTCACTTTGCCTCGGGGTCCAGAAGAGTCTCCTCCATAGATCCTGATCCTCCGCTTCCGTGGGGAGTGTGCCGTTCGAAGGTGTCGGGAGAGCCATCACGGGGAGCACCGCACGGCGTTCCAGTCCAGCCAGGAGGCCAGCACAGACAGCCAGAAGCTGTTTCTAAGGCCCACAGTAAGGGAGGCTCCACCCATTTCTCACCGCTGAGCCTGGGACGAGGGGCACTTCCGCCCTCTGGTGCTGGGGCACTGTTGCCTCCGGGCGTGGTGGTGCTGGTGTGTGTGAGGGCATTGGGTGAGGTGGGGTTGGGGGGGTGGGAGGGGTGGGGCCGGTGGCCAGAGAGATGAAGCGGAAGGGGGAGAGGGGGAAGGGGTGAGTGGGGTGGGTTTCGGGTGGCGGCTGGCTCTCCAGGCCTCTCCAGGGATCCCACGGGAACTGGAAGCCGCTCCCTTTGTTCCCACGCCTCTTCAGCAGGGAGAAACCAGTCTGGAAGGGTGGAGTGGAGTGTGAACTGAACCTCCGTGTGGGTCTTGAGTTTTACAGGACCCCTGTCCGTGAAGACACCCGATGCCTGTGGGTGGCCGCGTTACCCAGTGACAGTCTACGGAGGTGTGCCCCGTCGAGACAGAGTGAAACCCCAGAGACAAGATACATCCCGGCGTGATAGCTTGGCGATGGTTATGTCCCTGGCGGTGAGTCTGGTGTGGCGGTTTGGAGGGAGGCCAAAGAGAAGATGCTGCTCTTCCTCCCTTCCCTGGATGTTTGTTGGTGCCCGGAGGGCTCCGGAAGCAAACCATCAACATGTTCAGCCTCTCGGGGTGGGGGTGGGGCCGGAGAGACGTGAGCTACGGATCCCCTTGCAGAGGGCCGAGCGACCTGGAATCCGAAATCAGGCTTCAGTCCTCCTGAGTGTGGCTCCTCTGTGGTCTGTGGTCGGGGCTGTCGGCCCGGCGCTCCAATGTGGGACTAGGCCTGGGGATGTGTGGTCTGTAAACCACGTGGGTGAATAGCCCACGGCAACCCAAGTCCCCGTCTGCTGCCTTTGAGAGCAGCATTCCCTTGGGCGGCGAACTGTGGTGAAGCAGTGGTCCGCCCGGCCGCCCGCCCGGCTCCCTCCCAGCCCCGCACCCGGTCGCTTACAGGTTTTCCGCATGGCCTTTGTGGCTTCACTGTGCTCCAGGTCCAGGGCCGTTTTCTCCCTGCCTTCCTCCCTCGATCCCTTGCTCCCTTCCGCCCTCCCTCTGTCCCTGTGTCCCTCTGTCTTTCCCTCCGTTCCTCACTGCCTCCCTCTCTCTTTCGGTCTGTCCCTCCATCCCTCCCTCCCTCCATCCCTCCCACACTGCCTACCAAAGTATATCCATGTCACTTCCGTCCTTCTAGGTCTCGTTCCTCTCTCCACTGTACCTGCCAGCACTGGAGGTGGCATCCAATTGTGCCCGGGAGCCTGGGGTCTCGCATTACAGCACTTGGAGCACTCCATGGTGGCAGCTCACGGAGCCGCGAGCCTGGAGTTGGTAGCGATGGTGACACAGGGGCCCGAGGAGCCCGAGGGAGAGAGAAGGCTAGACACGTGCATGCACCACCCACGTCCCAGGGCAGTCCGTGGTGGGGCTGTGGCCAGGGGCCCCAGGTCGTCGGGGCAACTTGTGGGAGCCTGAAGCGGGGGCAGCTCCGCATCCCAGCCAGCGGCCCCGGGAAGGCTCAGCGCCGCGGGGCAGATGCAAGCCTTCCGGGCGCCTCCCCCACTGCCCACAGGATCCCGAGCCGTCCACTCCCCTCAGCCTGGATGACGTCTGCCGTGCACAGAGTTTCTGCAACAGGCGCATCCCTTCCTAGAAACCGAGGCCCCAGGGTAGCTGCAGGATGCAGAAGAGCCCTTGAGGGCTGGAACCCTGCCTCAGTGAGGAAGAATACTGACTCTGCTGGAGGGAGGGTTTATTATGAGGGCTGGGGGCGAGGGGTGCATTGGCAGGGCAGTGGGCTCTCTTTCGTGGGGAAACCCTGGCTGGGCATGGAGGGACGTGTCTTCCCTCCGGGCTGACTCACCTGCCATTCCTGCCTCTAGGATTGGGCCCAGTGAGGGAACTCACGCTGAGATGAGAACTGCCATTCTTTCCTGGGCTTCCCGGGGATCCCGGAGCCACCCCAGGTACCAGCAGGCGGGCAGTCTACCGCGCACGCGTGGCTTTGCGGGCAGCCACCTGGCCTCCAGTGGGAGCAGCCCCGGCAGAGCTCTCTTGCCTTTCCACAAACCCACCCCCGCCTCACCACCGGCTACCCCCCGCCCCGGGAGTTTGTGTCCTTCCCTGGGCTGGGTGGAGACCCCCATCCCGCGAAACACTGGGCCCAGGGAGCGTCCAGGCCTTCTCTACCTCCCGGGGCTTGCCCCCTCTGCGCCTCTGCTCCACTGTCGCTCGCCAACCCGTGCCTCTGTGACCTCCCATGAGCTGCCACCGTGGAGTGCCTGGCGGCTGTACGCAGACCCAAGAACCCGGGCACACACGGATGCTGACCCTTCCAGGCGGAAGGGAAGGCAGGCACAGGTGGCGAGAGGAAATGGAGACCTAGATGGAAGGAAGGATGGGCGGAGAGATTTTGGAAGGCAGGGAGGGAGGGATGGAGGGAGGGAGGGAGGGAGGGAATCCGACAGAGGGGCAGTGAGGCGGAGGGGAATGACAAGAGGGATCCTGGGGACAGAAGGGCAGGGAGAACAAAGACCGAGGAGAAGCGGGGAGGCAAGGACAGAGCCCGGGGGAGGAAGGCAGGGAGAAAAAGCGGTCTCTGGACTCCTGAAGCAACTGCAGCCCGTGCTCCGGGAAAATGTTAAGCGCCTGGCGCGGGCTGAGGGCTGGGCGGCAGGCGGCGGGACACTCGTTCGCCCTGGTTCCATCGCCCAAGGAATGGGCGGGCTTCCTCAAAGACAAAATCTGGGGGACTTCCGGGTTGCCATGAGGGGCAGTACCCACACCAAGTTTACCGACAACACATCCCCAGGCGAGCCCATCAGCAAAGCGCCAGGCAGCAGCTGACTCACCGACCACAGAGGAGCCACAATCAGGAGGGACTGAAGCCTGATTTGGGATCCCCGCGTCCGCTCGGCCACTTCAAAGGGGCGGTATCTGACTCTCGGCCCCAGCCTGCGAGGCTGAGAATCATATTGGCCCGGCTTTGCTTCCGGGCCCTGGGGGCGCGCCCAGAAACATCCAGGGAAGGGAGGAAGAGTGGCATCAGCTCTTGGCCTCCCTCCAAACCAGCCACACACCTTGGGCTCCCCAAGTTGCGAGAACCACGGGAACCCATGGTCAAGCCATCACGCCAGGGATGTATCTTCTCTCTGGGATTTCACTCTGGTCTTCAACGGGAGCCACACACCTGCGTGGGTGTGACAGTCACGGCAACGGCGACACCCACAGGCATCGGGTGTCTTCGTGGAGAGGGGGCATGTAAAACTCAAGACCCACACGGAGGTTCAGTTCCACACTCCACACCACCCTTCCAGGCTGGATTCTCCCTGCTGAAGACGCGTGGGAACCCAGGGAGCGGCTTCCAGTTCCCGCAGGATACCTGGAGAGGCCCCGAGAGACAGCCCTGCCCAAAACCCAGCCCCCTCATCCCTTCACCCTCTCCCTTCCGCTGCGTCTCTCTGGCCTCAGTCTCCACTCCTCCCACACCCCCAAACCCACCTCACCCAATGCCCCCACCCCCACAAGCACCACCGCCCCGGGGTCGTCAGTGGGCTGGGGCCCCTCAGAGGGTGAGGGCGGGCTGTCCCAGGGCTCAGCAGCAGGCAAGAAGGGTTGGAGCCTCCCTGCCTGTGGAGCGCCGTGAGCCGATGCCTGTCTGCGCCGGCCTCCTGGCTGGACCGTAACACCATGCGGTGCTCCCTGCAATGGCTCTCCCGACACCTCCCCGCGGAAGCCCGGGGACGAGGACAGCAGAGGAGACTCGTCTGGACCCCGAGGCAAAGCGAGGCCCTGCGAACCTGCTTTGAGCGTAAACTCTACCCGGGCATCGCCACCAGAGTACTGGGCTGGTCCAAGACATCGGGCGTTCCGGAGCCCAGGGTCCAGATCTGGTTTCAGAAAGAGAGGTCACGCCAGCTGTGGCAGCACCGGTGGGAATCTCTGCCCTGGCCAGGGAGACACGGCCCACAAGAAGGAAGGGGCGAAGCGACCTCCGCCCCTCTGCCCAGACGGGCCCCTGCTGCTGCAGCCTTGAGAAGGATCGCTTTCCAGGCATCGCCACCAGGGAAGGACTGGCCAGAGAGACGGGCCTCCCGGATTCCAGGATTCACGTCTGGTTTCAGAACCGAAGGCCCAGGCACCTGGGACCGGGTGGCAGGGTGTTGGCGCACGCAGGCTGCCCCTGGAAAGCGGCCGCCGGCGGGTGTCACCCTGCTCCCTGGTCGGTGGCCACGGCAGGCGGGGATTTTGCCTACACCACCCTGGCTCCTCCTGAAGGGACCCTCTCCCAAACTCAGACGACTCTGTGGCCCTGCACGCCCCGAGAAATGCCTGTGGGAACGGGACACGCAGTGCGACGGTCTGCCGGGCCCATGCACGGTGGGACAGCCAGGGCCCGCTCAAGCTGGGCCACAGGGCCAAGGTGTGCCTTGTGCCACCCACGTCACAGGGTAGTCCGTGGTGGGGCTGGGGACAGGGGCCCCAGGTCGCTGGGGTGGCGTTGGAACCCCAAGCCGGGGAAGATCCACCTCCCCAGCACGCGCCCCTTGAGGCCTCCACGCCGCACGAGCAGATGCAAGCCGTCCGGGCGCCCACCCCACGGCCCAAGGAGCCCGGGCACTCGTCTCCACTCCCTTCCGGCCTGCTGCTGGATGAGCTCCTGGCGTGCCCAGAGTTTCTGCACCAGGCGCACCCTTTCCTAGAAACCGGTGACTCGGGAGCTGGGTAGGAATCGAAGAAAGCCCGCCGGGCTGGATCCACCCTTCAGCGAGGATTAATACTGGGCTCTGCTGGAGGAGCTTTAGGATGCGGGCTGGGGAGGGGTCGCGGCAGGGCGGTGGCCTCTTTCACGGGGAACCACTTCCTGGGCATGAGGTGTCTTCCTCCTGGCTGACCTGCCTGGCATTCCTTCCTCCCAGGACTGGTCCCGTGAGACTCCACACAAAGGAGAAATGCCATCCTTTCCTGGGCATCTCGGAGATCCCGTAGCCGGCCAAGGTACCAGCAGGCGGGCCTCTACTGCGCACGCGCGGGTTTTCGGGCAGCCACCTGGCCTCCTGTGGGAGCAGCCCCGGCAGAGCTCGCTTGCCTTTCCGGCACCCCACCCCCGACTGATCACCGGCTACCCCCCGCCCTGGCAGTATGCGTCCTTCCACGGGGTGGGTGGAGACCCACGTCACGTGAAACACCGGGCCCGGTGTCCAGGCCTTCTCTCCCTCCCGGCCACCCCCAGCGCCCACTCCACCATTACCAACCTGCCTCTGCCGTCTCCCCATGAGCTGCTGACTGAGGAGCGCCTGGAGGCTGTATGCAAACCCCAGACCGCGGGCACACCCGGGATGCTGACCCTTCCAGGCGGGAGGGAAGGCAGTCACAGGTGGTGAGAAGAATGGGGGACGTAGAGGGACGGAAGGATGGGCGGAGAGACTTTGGAAAGCAGGGAGATAGGGCTGGAGGGAGGGAGGGAGTGAGGGCAGACTGATAGACAGAGGGAGGCAGTGAGGAACTGAGGGAAACACAGAGAGACACAGGGACACAGGGTGGGCGGGAGGGAGCAAGGGCCCGAGAAGGAAGGCAGGGAGAAAAAGGGCCCGGACTTGGGAGCAACAGCAGCCCCACGCCCGGAAAGTGGTGCCTGCTGGGGCTGGGAGGGCTGGGCTGGGCGCTGGAGTGGGGAACTCCTTGGCCCCTGTTCTGTCACCCAAGGAATGGGGGGTTTCCACAAACACAAAAGACGGGGACTCAAGCTGGCGTGGGG
>JAKGGE010002079.1:0-51234 GCA_023748175.1 Hoolock leuconedys | reverse complement strand
CTCACCTCCCCGGACGATGGGTGGCCGGGCAGTGGCGCTCCTCACTTCCCAGACGGTGGGTGGGTGGGCAGAGGCCCTCCTCACTTCAAAGATGGGATGGCCTGGCCGAGGCGCTCCTCACTTCCCAGACTGTGGGTGGCTGGGCAGAGGCACTCCTCACCTCCCGGACGATGGGTGGCTGGGCAGGCTCCTCACTTCCCAGATGGGGTGGCAGGGCAGAGGCGCCACTTCCCAGACGATGGGTGGTCAGGCAGAGGCGCCTCACTTCCCAGGCGATGGGTGGCCGGGCAGAGGCGCCTCACTTCCCGGATGATGGGTGGCTGGGCAGAGGCTCTCCTCACCTCCCGGACGATGGGTGGCACCTGGGCCGGACGACACTCCTCACCTCCCGGATGATGGGTGGCTGGGCAGAGGCTCCTCACTTCCCAGACTGTGTGTGGCTGGGCAGAGGCACTCCTCACTTCCCAGACTTTGGGTGGCCGGGCAGAGGCCTCACTTCATAGAAGATGGGAGGTCGGGCAGAGGCCTCCTCACCTCCCGGATGATGGGTGGCTGGGCAGAGGTGCTCCTCACTTCCCAGACTGTGGGTGGCCGGGCAGAGGCTCTCCTCACCTCCCGGATGATGGGTGGCCGGGCAGAGGTTCTCCTCACTTCCCAGATGATGGGTCGTCATGCAGAGGCGCTCCTCACTTCCCAGGCGATGGGTGGCGGGCAGGCTCCTCACTTCCCAGACGATGGGTGGCCGGGCAGAGGTGCTCCTCACTTCCCAGACTTGGGGTGGCCGTGCAGAGGCGTTCCTGACTTCCCAGATGGGGTGGCCGGGCAGAGGCACTACTCACTTCCCAGATGATGGGTGGCCGGGCAGAGGCACTCCTCACTTCCCAGACGATGGGTGGCGGGCAGAGGCTCCTCACTTCCCAGATGATGGGTGGCCGGGCAGAGGCGCTCCTCACTTCCCAGATGATGGGTGGTCGGGCAGAGGCGCCCTCACTTCCCAGATGATGGGTGGTCAGGCAGAGGCTCTCCTCACTTCCCAGACGGTGGGTGGCCGGGCAGAGGCGCCTCACTTCCCAGACGATGGGTGGTCAGGCAGAGGCGCCTTCACTTCCCAGACTGTGGGTGGCCGGGCAGAGGCGCCTCACTTCCCAGGCGATGGGTGGCCGGGCAGAGGCTCTCCTCACCTCCCGGACAATGGGTGGCCGGGCAGAGTCCCTCCTCACTTCCCAGACGTTGGGTGGCCAGTCAGAGGCGCTCCTCACCTCCCGGACAATGTGTGGCCGGGCAGAGGCGCTCCTCACTTCCCAGACGATGGGTGGCCGGGCAGAGGCGCTCCTCACTTCCCAGACGATGGGTGGCTGGGCAGAGGCACTCCTCACCTCCCGGACGATGGGTGGCCGGGCAGAGGCTCTCCTCACTTCCCAGACGATGGGTGGCCGGGCAGAGGCGCTCCTCACTTCCCAGACGATGGGTGGCTGGGCAGAGGCGCTCCTCACTTCCCAGAGGGGTGGCCGGGCAGAGGCCCGCCCTCCTCACCTCCCGGACGATGGGTGGCCGGGCAGAGGCTCTCCTCACCTCCCGGACGATGGGTGGCGGGCAGAGGCTCCTCACTTCCCAGACGATGGGTGGCGGGCAGGCTCCTCACTTCCCAGATGGGGTGGCGGGCAGAGGCACTCCTCACTTCACAGATGGGGTGGCGGGCATAGGCGCTCCTCATTTCCCAGACGGTGGGTGTCCGTGCAGAGGCGCCTCCTCACCTCCCGGATGATGGGTGGCCGGGCAGAGGCGCCCTCACTTCCCAGTCGTTGGGTTGCCAGGCAGAGGCGCTCCTCACTTCCCAGACGATGGGTGTCCGGGCAGAGGCGCTCCTCACTTCGGAGAAGATGGGAGGTCGGGCAGAGGCTCCTCACTTCCCAGGCGATGGGTGGCGGGCAGAGGCTCCTCACCTCCCGGACGATGGGTGGCTCAGGCAGAGGCTCTCCTCACTTCCCAGATGGTGCGGCCGGGCAGAGGCGCTCCTCACTTCCCAGGCAGGCGGCGGGCAGAGGCTCTCCTCACTTCACAGATGGGGTGGCGGGCAGAGGCCCTCCTCACTTCCCAGACGATGGGTGGCCGGGCAGGCTCCTCACTTCCCAGATGGTGGGTGGCCAGACAGAGGCGCTCCTCACCTCCCGGACGATGGGTGGCCGGGCAGAGGCGCCCCTCACTTCCCAGACGTTGGGTGGCCGGGCAGAGGCGCTCCTCACTTCCCAGACGATGGGTGGCCGGCAGAGGCGCTCCTCACTTCCCAGACGGTGGGTGGCCGGCAGAGGCGCTCCTCATTTCCCAGACAGTAGGTGGCCAAGCAGAGGCACTCCTCACCTCCCAGGCGGTGGGTGGCGGGCAGGCTCCTCACTTCCCAGATGGGGTGGCCAGGCAGAGGCGCTCCTCACTTCCCAGACGGTGGGTGGCCGGGCAGAGGTGCTCCTCACCTCCCGGACGATGGGTGGCTGGGCAGAGGCCCTCCTCACATCCCAGGCGGTGGGTGGCCGGGCAGAGGTGCTCCTCACTTCCCAGACGGGGCGGCCGGGCAGAGGTGCTCCTCACTTCACAGATGGGGTGGCCGGGCAGAGGTGCTCCTCACTTCCCAGGCGATGGGTGGCCGGGCAGAGGCCCTCCTCACTTCCCAGGCGATGGGTGGCGGGCAGAGGCTCTCCTCACCTCCCGGATGATGGGTGGCCGGGTAGAGGCCCTCCTCACTTCCCAGACGATGGGTGGCCGGGCAGAGGCGCTCCTCACTTCCCAGACGAGGTGGCCAGGCAGAGGCGCTCCTCACTTCCCAGGCGATGGGTGGCCGGGCAGAGGCGCCTCACTTCCCAGATGGGGTGGCGGGCAGAGGCGCCTCACTTCCCAGATGGGTTGGCGGGCAGAGGCTCCTCACCTCCCGGACGATGGGTGGCTGGGCAGAGGCACTCCTCACTTCCCAGGCGATGGGTGGCCGGGCAGAGGCGCTCCTCACTTCCCAGATGGGGTGGCCGGGCAGAGGTGCTCCTCACTTCACAGATGATGGGTCGTCAGGCAGAGGCGCTCCTCACCTCCCGGATGATGAGTGGCTGGGCAGAGGCTCTCCTTCCCTCCCGGACGATGTTTGGCTGGGCAGAGGCGCTCCTCACTTCCCAGATGGCTTTGCCTTGCACTGGCGCTCCTCACTTCCCAGATGATGGGTCGTCAGGCAGAGGCTCTCCTCACATCCCGGACAATGGGTGACCGTGTAGAGGCCCTCCTGACTTCCCAGATGACGGGTGGCCGGGCCGAGGCGCTCCTCACCTCCCGGATGATGGGTGGCGGGCAGAGGCTCCTCACTTCCCAGATGGTGGGTGGCCGGGCAGAGGCCCTCCTCACTTGCCAGGCGATGGGTAGCCGGGCAGAGTCGCACCTCACTTCCCAGACGATGGGTGGTCAGGCAGAGGCCCTCCTCACTTCCCAGACGATGGGTGGCCGGGCAGAGGCGCTCCTCACTTCCCAGATGGGGTGGCTGGGCAGAGGCACTTCTCACTTCCCAGATGATGGGTGGTCAGGCAGAGGCACTCCTCACTTCCCAGACGATGGGTGGCCGGGCCGAGGCGCTCCTCACTTCCCAGATGGTGGGTGGTCGGGCAGAGGAGGCACTTCTCACTTCCCAGGCGATGGGTGGCGGGCAGGCTCCTCACTTCTCAGACGGGGCGGCCGGGCAGAGGCTCCTCACTTCCCAGATGGTGTGTGGCCAGGCAGAGGCGCTCCTCACTTCCCAGACGATGGGTGGCCCGGGCAGAGGCTCCTCAATTCCCAGATGGGGTGGCCGGGCAGAGGCGCTCCTCACTTCCCAGATGATGGGTGGTCAGGCAGAGGCGCTCCTCACTTCCCAGACGGTGGGTGGCCAGGCAGAGGTGCTCCTCACTTCCCAGATGGGGTGGCCGGGCAGAGGCGCTCCTCACTTCAAAGATGGGGTGGCCTGGCAGAGGCGTCCTCACTTCCCAGACGAGGGTGGCCGGGCAGCGCTCTTCACTTCCCAGAATGGGTGCGGCCGGGCAGAGGCTGTCCTCACTTCACAGATGGGGTGGCGGGCAGGCTCCTCACCTCCCGGACGATGGGTGGCTGGGCAGAGGCTCCTCACTTCCCAGACTTTGGGTGGCAGGGCAGAGGCTCTCCTCACTTCCCAGAGGATGGGTGGCCGGGCAGAGGCGCCCTCACTTCCCAGATGGTGTGTGGCAGGGCAGAGGCTCTCCTCACTTCCCAGGCGTTGGGTGGCGGGCAGAGGCCCTCCTCACTTCCCAGATTGGGTCGCCGGGCAGAGGCGCCTCACCTCCCAGACGATGGGCGGCCGAGCCGAGGCTCTCCTCACTTCCCAGATGATGGGTGGTCAGGCAGAGGCGCTCCTCACTTCCCAGACTTTGGGTGGCCAGGCAGAGGCGCTCCTCACTTCCCAGATGGGGTGGCGGGCAGAGGCTCCTCACCTCCCGGATGATGTGTGGCCGGGCAGAGGCGCTCCTCACCTCCCGGATGATGGGTGGCGGGCAGAGGCGCTCCTCACCTCCCGGATGATGGGTGGCCGGGCGGAGGAGCTCCTCACCTCCCGGATGATGGGTGGTCGGGCAGAGGCGCTCCTCACTTCCCAGGCGATGGGTGGCCGGGCAGAGGCGCTCCTCACTTCCCAGACGATGGGTGGCGGGCAGGCTCCTCACCTCCCGGATGATGGGTGGCCGGGCAGAGGCGCTCCTCACTTCCCAGATGATGGGAGGTCGGGCAGAGGCTCTCCTCACCTCCCGGACGATGGGTGGCCGGGCAGAGGCTCCTCACTTCCCAGATGGGGTGGCGGGCAGGCTCCTCACCTCCCGGAGCGATGGGTGGCCGGGCAGAGGCACTCCTCACTTCCCAGAGGGGTGGCCGGGCAGAGGCTCTCCTCACCTCCCGGATGATGGGTGGCCGGGCAGAGGCTCCTCACCTCCCGGGCGATGGGTGGCGGGCAGGCTCCTCACTTCCCAGACGATGGGTGGCGGGCAGAGGCGCTCCTCACTTCCCAGATGGGGTGGCCGGGCAGAGGAACTCCTCACCTCCCGGACGATGGGTGGCCGGGCAGAGGCTCTCCTCACTTCCCAGACGATGGGTGGCTGGGCAGAGGTGCTCCTCACCTCCCGGATGATGGGTGGCCGGGCAGAGGCGCTCCTCACCTCCCGGACGATGGGTGGCCGGGCAGAGGAACTCCTCACCTCCTGGATGATGGCTGGCCGGGCAGAGGCACTCCTCACTTCCCAGACGATGGGTGGTCAGGCAGAGGCTCTCCTCACCTCCGGATGATGGGTGGCGGGCAGAGGCGCCTCCTCACTTCCCAGATGGGGTGGCGGGCAGAGGCGCTTCTCATTTCCCAGACGGTGTGTGGCCGGGCAGAAGGGCTCCTCATTTCCCAGACGGTGGGTGGCCGGGCAGAGGCCCTCCTCACTTCAAAGATGGGATGGCCTGGCAGAGGCGCTCCTCACCTCCTGGACCATGGGTGGCCAGGCAGAGGCGCTCCTCACCTCCTGGATGATGGGTGGCCGGGCATAGGCTCTCCTCACTTCCCAGACGATGGGTGGTCAGGCAGAGGCGCTCCTCACCTCCCGGATGATGGGTGGCCGGGCAGGCTCCTCACTTCCCAGGCGATGGGTGGCGGGCAGAGGCTCTCCTCACTTCACAGATGGGGTGGCGGGCAGAGGCTCTCCTCACCTCCCGGACGATGGGTGGCCGGGCAGAGGCGCTCCTCACTTCCCAGGGGGTGGCCGGGCAGAGGCGGTGCTCCTCACTTCACAGATGGGTTGGCCGGGCAGATGTGCTCCTCACTTCCCAGATGGGGTGGCCGGGCAGAGGTGCTCCTCACTTTCCCGGATGATGGGTGGCCGGGCAGAGGCCCTCCTCACTTCCCAGACGGTGTGGGGTGGCGGGCAGAGGCACTCCTCACTTCCCAGACGTTGGGTGGCCAGGCAGAGGTGCTCCTCACTTCCCAGACGTGGGGGCCGGGCAGAGGCACTCCTCACCTCCCGGATGATGGGTGGCGGGCAGAGGCTCTCCTCACCTCCCGGATGATGAGTGGCTGGGCAGAGGCGCCTCACTTCCCAGGCGATGGGTGGCCGGGCAGAGGCCTCCTCACCTCCCGGAAGATGGGTGGCCGGGCAGAGGATCTCCTCACCTCCCGGATGATGGGTGGCGGGCAGAGGCACTCCTCACTTCCCAGATGGGGTGGCCGGGCAGGCTCCTCACTTCCCAGGCGATGGGTGGCGGGCAGAGGCCTCCTCACTTCCCAGACGGGGTGGCCGGGCAGAGGGCACTCCTCACTTCCCAGATGGGTTGGCCGGGCAGAGGCGCTCCTCACCTCCCGGATGATGGGTGGCGGGCAGAGGTGCTCCTCACTTCCCAGATGATGGGTGGCCGGGCAGAGGCTAGGCCCTCCTCACTTCCCAGATGGGGTGGCCGGGCAGAGGCTCTCCTCACTTCCCAGATGGGGTGGCCGGGCAGGCTCCTCACTTCCCAGACGATGGGTGGCCGGGCAGAGGCGCTCCTCACTTCCCAGATGTTGGGTGGCCGGGCAGAGGCGCCTCACCTCCCGGACGATGGGTGGCGGGCAGAGGCACTCCTCACTTCCCAGATGATGGGTCGTCAGGCAGAGGCGCTCCTCACCTCCCGGATGATGGGTGGTCAGGCAGAGGCACTCCTCACTTCCCAGACGGGGTGGCTGGGCAGGCTCCTCACTTCCCAGATGGTGTGTGGCCAGGCAGAGGCTCTCCTCACTTCCCAGATGATGGGTCGTCAGGCAGAGGCCCTCCTCACTTCCCAGATGGGTTGGCGGGCAGAGGCTCCTCTCTTCCCAGACGGGGTGGCGGGCAGAGGCCCTCCTCACTTCCCAGGCGTTGGGTGGCGGGCAGAGGCTCCTCACTTCCCAGACGGGTGGCTGGGCAGAGGCACCTCACTTCCCAGATGGGGTGGCGGGCAGAGGCGCTCCTCACTTCCCAGACTGTGTGTGGCTGGGCAGAAGCGCACTTCACTTCCCAGAAGGGGTGGCCGGGCAGAGGCTCTCCTCACCTCCCAGATGGTGGGTGGTCGGGCAGAGGCACTCCTCACTTCCCAGGCGATGGGTGGCGGGCAGGCTCCTCACTTCCCAGGCGGTGGGTGGCCGGGCAGAGGCCCTCCTCACTTCAAATATAGGTTGGCCGGGCAGAGGCACTTCTCACTTCCCAGACGATGGGTGGTCAGGCAGAGGCGCTCCTCACTTCCCAGATGGTGTGTGGCCAGGCAGACGCTCTCCTCACTTCCAAGACGGGGTGGCCTGGCAGAGGCGCTCCTCACTTCCCAGATGGGGTGGCGGGCAGGCTCCTCACTTCCCAGACGGGTGGCTGGGCAGAGGCACCTCACTTCCCAGACGTTGGGTGGCCAGGCAGAGGTGCTCCTCACCTCCCAGACGGGTGGCTGGGCAGAGGCACTCCTCACTTCCCAGGCGATGGGTGGTCAGGCAGAGGCGCCTCACCTCCCAGATGGTGGTGTGGCCGGGCAGAGTCGCTCCTCACTTCCCAGGCGATGGGTGGTCAGCAGACGGCGCTCTTCACCTCCCAGACGATGGGTGGTCGGGCAGAGGCTCTCCTCACCTCCCAGACGATGGGTGGCCGGGCAGGCTCCTCACTTCCCAGATGGGGTGGCGGGCAGAGGCTCCTCACCTCCCGGATGATGGGTGGCCGGGCAGGCTCCTCACTTCCCAGGCGATGGGTGGTCAGGCAGAGGCGCCTCCTCACCTCCCGGACGATGGGTGGCCGGGCAGAGGCGCCTCCTCACCTCCCGGATGATGGGTGGCCGGGCAGAGGTGCTCCTCACTTCCCAGATGGGGTGGCGGGCAGAGGCTCCTCACCTCCCAGACGATGGGTGGTCAGGCAGAGGCGCTCCTCACCTCCCGGATGATGGGTGGTCAGGCAGAGGCTCTCCTCACTTCACAGTTGGGGTGGCCGGGCAGAGGCGCCTCACCTCCCGGACGATGGGTGGTCGGGCAGAGGCGCTCCTCACTTCCCAGATGATGGGAGGTCGGGCAGAGGCTCCTCACCTCCCAGATGGGGTGGCCGGGCAGAGGAGCGCCTCACTTCCCCGACGATGGGTGGCCGGGCAGAGGCGCTCCTCACTTCCCAGAGGATGGGAGGTCAGGCAGAGGCTCTCCTCACCTCCCAGATGACGGGTGGCCGGGCAGGCTCCTCACCTCCCAGACGGCGGAGGTCGGGCAGAGGCGCCTCCTCACTTCCCAGATGGGGTGGCCTGGCAGATGCGCTCCTCCCTTCCCAGATGGGGTGGCCGGGCAGAGGCCTCCTCACCTCCCGGATGATGGGTGGCCGGGCAGAGGCGCCTCCTCACTTCCCAGATGGGGTGGCCGGGCAGAGGAGCTCCTCACTTCCCAGACGATGGGTGGCCGGGCAGAGGCGCTCCTCACCTCCCAGACGATGGGTGGCCGGGCAGAGGAGCTCCTCACCTCCCGGACGATGGGTGGCCGGGCAGAGGCACTCCTCACTTCCCAGACGATGGGTGGCGGGCAGAGGCACTCCTCACTTCCCAGATTGGGTGGCCGGGCAGAGGCGCTCCTCACTTCCCAGACGATGGGTGGCCGGGCAGAGGCGCTCCTCACTTCCCAGACTGGGTGGCCGGGCAGAGGTGCTCCTCACTCTCCCGATGGGGTGGCCGGGAAGAGGCAGTCCTCACTTCCCAGACGTGGGTGGCCGGGCAGAGGCACTCCTCACTTCCCAGATGTGGGTGGCGGGCAGAGGCGCTCCTCACTTCCCAGGCGTTGGGTGGCGGGCACAGGCGCGCCTCACCTACTGGACGATGGGTGGCCAGGCAGAGGCGCTCCTCACCTCCCGGATGATGGGTGGCCGGGCAGAGGCGCTCCTCACCTCCCGGATGATGGGTGGCCGGGCAGAGGCGCCCTCACTTCCCAGACGATGGGAGGTCGGGCAGAGGCTCTCCTCACCTCCCAGACGATGGGTGGCCGGGCAGAGGTGCTCCTCACTTCCCAGATTGGGTGGCTGGGCAGAGGCGCTCCTCACCTCCCGGACGATGGGTGGCTGGGCAGAGGATCTCCTCACTTCCCAGACGTTGGGTGGCCGGGCAGAGGCCCTCCTCACTTCCCAGATGGGGTGGCGGGCAGAGGCGCTCCTCGCTTCCCAGACGATGGGTGTTCAGGCAGAGGAGCTCCTCACTTCCCAGACGGTGGGTGGCCGGGCAGAGGCCCTCCTCACTACGCAGTCGGGGTGGCCGGGCAGAGGCGCTCCTCACCTCCCAGACGCTGGGTGGCCGGGCAGAGGCGCCCTCACCTCCCGGATGATGGGTGGCCGGGCAGAGGCGCTCCTCACTTCCCAGATGGTGGGTGGCCGGGCAGAGGCCCTCCTCACCTCCCAGACGATGGGTGGCCGGGCAGAGGCACTCCTCACTTCCCAGACGGGGTGGCTGGGCAGAGGCGCTCCTCACTTCCCAGACGGTGGTTGGCCTGGCAGAGGCACTCCTCACTTCCCAGACGATGAGTGGCCGGGCAGAGGCGCCACTCACTTCCGAGACGTTGGGTGGCCGGGCAGAGGCGCTCCTCACCACCCGGACCATGTGTAGCCGGGCAGAGGCACTCCTCACTTCCCAGACGATGAGTGGCCGGGCAGAGGCGCTACTCACTTCCCAGATGGGGTGGCCGGGCAGAGGCCCTCCTCCCTTCCCAGACGTTGGATGGCCGGGCAGTGGCCCTCTTCACTCCCATATATAGGGTGGCCGGGCAGAGGCACATCTGACTTCCCAGACGGGGTGGCTGGGCAGAGGCGCTCCTCAATTCCCAGATGGTGTAGCCGGGCAGAGTCGCACCTCACTTCCCAGACGATGGGTGGTCAGGCATAGGCGCTCCTCACTTCCCAGACGATGGGTGGTCAGGCAGAGGCGCTCCTCACTTCCCAGACGGTGGTTGGCCTGGCAGAGGCCCTCCTCACTTCAAAGATGGGGTGGCTTGGCAGAGGCGCTCCTCACTTCCCAGACGGGGTGGCCGGGCAGAGGCGCTCCTCACTTCCCAGATGATGGGTGGTCAGGCAGAGGCACTCCTCACTTCCCAGACGATGGGGTGGCCGGGCCGAGGCGCTCCTCACCTCCCAGATGGTGGGTGGTCGGGCAGAGGCACTCCTCAGCTCCCAGACGGTGGTTGGCCTGCCAGAGGCCCTCCTCACTTCAAAGATGGGGTGGCTTGGCAGAGGCGCTCCTCACTTCCCAGACGGGGTGGTCAGGCAGAGGCCTCACTTCCCAGACGATGGGTGGCCGGGCAGAGGCGCTCCTCACCTCCCGGATGATGGGTGGCCGGGCAGAGGCTCTCCTCACTTCCCAGATGGGGTGGCCGGGCAGAGGCGCTCCTCCCTTCCCAGACGCATGGGTGGTCAGGCAGAGGCGCCTCCTCTCTTCCCAGATGGTGTGTGGCCAGGCAGAGGCGCCCTCACTTCCCAGACGATGGGTGGTCAGGCAGAGGCCTCACTTCCCACAGATGGGGTGGCTGGGCAGAGGCGCCCTCACTTCCCAGACGGGGTGGCTGGGCAGAGGCACCTCACTTCCCAGACGGTGGTTGGCCTGGCAGAGGCACTCCTCACTTCCCAGACGATGGGTGGTCAGGCAGAGGCGCCTCCTCACTTCCCAGACGATGGGTGGTCAGGCAGAGGCTCTCCTTACCTCCCGGATGATGGGTGGCCTGGCAGAGGCCTCACCTCCCGGATGATGGGAGGTCGGGCAGAGGCGCTCCTCACCTCCCAGAGGATGGGTGGCCGTGCAGAGGTCCTCCTCACTTCCCAGATGATGGTTGGCGGGGCAGAGGCGCCTCACTTCCCAGACGATGGGAGGTCGGGCAGAGGCTCTCCTCACTTCCCAGACGGGACGGCCGGGCAGAGGTGCCCCTCACCTCCCAGATGGGGTGGCCGGGCAGAGGCGCTCCTCACTTCCCAGACGGGCGGCCGGGCAGAGGCGCTCCTCACGTCCCAGATGGTGGGTGGCGGGCAGAGGCGCTCCTCACTTCCCAGACGTGGGCGGCCGGGCAGAGGCGCTCCTCACCTCCCAGATGGGGTGGCGGGCAGAGGCCCTCCTCACTTCCCAGATGATGGGTGGCCAGGCAGAGGCGCCTCACTTCCCAGACGATGGGTGGCCGGGCAGGCGCTCCTCACCTCCCGGACGATGGGTGGCCGGGCAGAGGCTCCTCACTTCCCAGATGGGGTGGCAGGGAGGGGCTCCTCACCTCCCGGACGATGGGTGGCCGGGCAGAGGTGCTCCTCACCTCCCGGACGATGGGTGGCCGGGCAGAGGCCTCCTCACTTCCCAGACGATGGGTGGTCAGGCAGAGGCGCTCCTCACTTCCCAGACGATGGGTGGCCGGGCAGAGGCACTCCTCACTTCCCAGACGAGCGTTG
This sequence comes from Hoolock leuconedys, assembly GCA_023748175.1. Lineage (NCBI taxonomy): Eukaryota > Metazoa > Chordata > Mammalia > Primates > Hylobatidae > Hoolock > Hoolock leuconedys. The sequence continues at coordinate 39,805 of JAKGGE010002079.1, read as the reverse complement.
ACAAGTAGAGGCGCTCCTCACCTCCCGGACGATGGGTGGCCGGGCAGAGGCTCTCCTCACTTCCCAGACTGTGGGTGGCCAGGCAGAGGCTCCTCACTTCCCAGACGATGGGTGGTCAGGCAGAAGTGCCCCTCACTTCCCAGATGATGGGTGGCCAGGCAGAGGCTCCTCACCTCCCAGATGATGGGTGGCGGGCAGAGGCTCCTCACTTCCCAGACGATGGGTGGCCGGGCAGAGGCCCTCCTCACTTCCCAGACGATTGGTGTCCTGGCAGAGGCTCCCCTCACTTCCCAGATGATGGGTGGCCAGGCAGAGGCTCCTCCCCTCCCGGACGATGGGTGGCCGGGCTGAGTATCTCCTCACCTCCCGGATGATGGTTGGGGGCAGAGGCGGCTCCTCACTTCCCAGGCGGTGTGTGGCGGGCAGAGGCGTTCCTCACTTCCCAGACGATGGGAGGTCGGGCAGAGGCACTCCTCACCTCCCGGACGATGGGTGGCAGGGCAGTGGCACTACTCACTTCCCAGACGATGGGTGGCCGTGCAGATGCCCTCCTCACTTCCCGGACGATGGGTGGCCGGGCAGAGGCTCTCCTCAACTTCCCAGAGGATGGGTGGCCGGGCAGAGGCGCTCCTCACTTCCCAGACGTGGCGGCCGGGCAGAGGGGCTCCTCACCTCCCAGACGATGGGTGGCCGGGCAGAGGCGCTCCTCACCTCCCAGATGATGGGTGGCCGGGCAGAGGCGCTCCTCACCTCCCGGACGATGGGTGGCCGGGCAGAGGTGCTCCTCACCTCCCGGACGATGGGTGGCCGGGCAGAGGTGCACCTCACTTCCCAGACGATGGGTGGCCGGGCAGAGGCGCCTCACCTCCCGGACGATGGGTGGCCGGGCAGAGGTGCTCCTCACTTCCCAGATGGGGTGGCCGGGCAGAGGCACTCCTCACTTCCCAGAAGGGGTGGTCGGGCAGAGGCACTCCTCACTTCCCAGACAGTGGGTGGCCGGGCAGAGGCGCACCTCACTTCCCAGACTGTGGGTGGCCGGCAGAGGCGCCCTCACCTCCCAGATGATGGGTGGTCGGGCAGAGGTGCTCCTCACTTCCCAGACAGTGGGTGGCCGGGCAGAGGCCCTCCTCACTTCCCAGATGGGGTGGCCGGGCAGAGGCGCCTCACCTCCTGGATGTTGGGTGGCCGGGCAGAGGCGCTCCTCACCTCCAAGACGGGGCAGCCGGGCAGAGGCTCTCCTCAATTCCCAGATGGGTTGGCTGGGCAGAGGCCTCACTTCCCAGACGCATGGGTGGCCGGGCAGAGGCCTCCTCACTTCCCAGATGATGGGTGGTCGGGCAGAGGCGGCTCCTCACCTCCCGGACGATGTGTGGCCGGGCAGAGGCACTCCTCACTTCCCCGATGATGGGTGGTCGTGCTGCGGCGCGACTCACTTCCCAGCTGGGGTGGCCGGGCAGAGGTGCTCCTCACTTCCCAGATGGGGTGGCGGGCAGAGGCGCTCCTCACTTCCCAGATGATGGGTGGCCGGGCAGAGGTGCTCCTCACCTCCCGGACGATGGGTGGCAGGCAGAGGCGCCCTCACTTCCCAGATGATGGGTGGCCGGGCACGAGGCGCCTCCTCACCTCCCGGACGATGGGTGGCCGGGCAGAGGCGCTCCTCACTTCCCAGATGATGGGTGGCCGGGCAGAGGCGCTCCTCACTTCCCAGATGTTGGGTGGCGGGCAGGCTCCTCACTTCCCAGGCGATGGGTGGCGGGCAGGCTCCTCACTTCCCAGGCGTTGGGTGGCGGGCAGAGGCCTGCACTTTCCAGACGATGGGTGAGGAGGCAGAGCCACTCCTCACTTCCCAGACGGTGGGTGGCCAGGCAGAGTCGCTCCTCACTTTCCAGACGGTGTGTGGCCCGGCAGAGGCGCTCCTCACTTCCTGGAAGATGGCTGGACGGGCAGAGGCGCTCCTCACTTCCGAGACGATGGGAGGCCGGGCAGAGGCGCTCCTCACTTCCCAGACGTTGGGTGGCCGGGCAGAGGCCCTCTTCACTCCCATATATAGGGTGGCCGGGCAGAGGCGCTCCTCACTTCCCAGACGGGTGGCCGGGCAGAGGTGCTCCTCACTTCCCAGATTGGGTGGCCGGGCAGAGGCGCTCCTCACTTCCCCGATGGGGTGTCGGGGCAGAGGCGCCCTCACCTCCCGGACGATGGGTGGCCGGGCAGAGGTGCTCCTCACTTCCCAGACGGGCGGCCGGGCAGAGGCGCCTCACTTCCCAGATGATGGGTGGTCGGGCAGAGGCACTCCTCACCTCCCGGACGATGGGGGCCGGGCAGAGGATCTCCTCAACTCCTGGACGATGGTTGGACGGGCAGAGGGCTCCTCACTTCACAGATGGGGTGGCCGGGCAGAGGTGCTCCTAATTTCCCAGACGACGAGTGGCCGGGCAGTGGCGCTACTCACTACCCAGACTGGGTGGCCAGGCAGAGGCACTCCTCACTTCCCAGATGGGGTGGCCGGGCAGAGGCGCACTACACTTCCGAGATGGGGTGGCCGGGCAGAGGCACTCCTCACCTCCCGGACGATGGGTGGTCGGGCAGAGGCGCCTCCTCACTTCCCAGACGGTGGGTGGCCGGGCAGAGGCGCTTCTCACTTCCCAGATGGGTGGCCGGGCAGAGGCGCCCTCACTTCCCAGACGATGGGTGGCCGGGCAGAGGTGCTCCTCACTTCCCAGATGATGGGTGGTCGGGCATAGGTGCTCCTCACTTCCCATACGATGGGATGTCGGGGCAGAGGCGCTCCTCACCACTCGGACGATGGGTGGTAGGGCCAGACGGGCTACTCACCTCCTGGACGATGGGTGTCCAGGCAGAGGCTCTCCTCACCCACCAGACAATGGGTGGCCATGCAGAGGCCCTCCTCACTTCCCAGACGATGGGTGGCTGGGCCGACGCTCTCCTCACTTCCCAGATGATGGGTGGCCAGGCAGAGGTGCTCCTCACCTCCCGGACGATGGGTGGCTGGGCAGAGGCACCTCACCTCCCGGACGATGGGCGGCCGGGCAGAGGCGCTCCTCAGTTCACAGATGGGGTGGCCGGGCAGAGGTGCTGCTCACTTCCCAGACAATGGGAGGTCGGGCAGAGGCTCTCACTTCCCAGATGGGGTGGCAGGGCAGAGGCACTCCTCACTTCCCAGACGATGGGAGGTCGGGCAGAGGCGCCCTCACTTCCCAGATGATTGGTGGCCGGGCAGAGGCCCTCAACTTCCCAGATGGTGGGTGGCCGGGCAGAGGCCCTCCTCACTTCCCAGATGGTGGGTGGCCGGGCAGAGGTGCTCCTCACTTCCCAGATGGGGTGGCCGGGCAGAGGCCTCCTCACCTCCCGGACGATGGGTGGCCGGGCAGAGGCTCTCCTCACCTCCCGGACGCATGGGTGGCCGTGCAGAGGCACTCCTCACCTCCCGGACGCATGTGTGGCCGGGCAGAGGCACTCCTCACTTCCCAGAAGTTGGGTGGCCGGGCAGAGGCGCTCCTCACTTCCCAGACGATGGGTGGCCAGGCAGAGGCGCCTCCTCACTTCCCAGATGGTGTGGCCGGGCAGAGGCCTCCTCACTTCCCAGACGATGGGTGGCTGGCAGAGGCGCCTCCTCACCTCCCGGACGATGGGTGGTCGGGCAGAGGCGCACCTCACTTCCCAGATGATGGGCGGCGGCCGGGCAGAGGCGCTCTCACTTCCTCGACGCGGTGGCGGCCGGGCAGAGGCGCTTCTCACCTCCCGGACGATGGGTGGCCGGGCAGAGGTCTCCTCACCTCCCCGGATGATGGGTGGCCGGCAGAGGTGCTCCTCACCTCCCGGACGATGGGTGGACGGGCAGAGGCTTTCCTCACTTCCCAGATCATGGGTGGCCGGGCAGAGGCTGTCCTCAATTCCCAGACGATGGGTGGCCGGGCAGAGGCGCACCTCATTCACATCCCAGAAAGGGTGGCCGGGCAGAGGCGCTCCTCACCTGCCGGACGATGGGTGGCCGGGCAGAGGCGCACCTCACTTCCCAGACTGTGGGTGGGCGGCAGAGGCGCTCCTCACTTCCCAGACTGGGTGGTCGGGCAGAGGCCCTCCTCACATCCCAGACGACAAGTGGTCGGGCAGAAGCACTCCTCACTTCCCAGACGATGGGTGGCTGGGCAGAGGCACCTCACTTCCCAGATGGGGTGGCCGGGCAGAGGCCTCCTCACTTCCCAGACGCCATGGGTGGCCGGGCAGAGGCCCTCCTCACCTCCCGGACGATGGGTGGCTGGGCAGAGGCACCTCACTTCCCAGAGTTTCTGTGGCCAGGCAGAGGTGCACCTCACCTCCCAGACGCATGGGTGGTCGGGCAGAGGCGCTCCTCACTTCCCAGACGGTGGGTGGCCAGGCAAAGGTGCTCCTCACTTCCCAGACAATGGGAGGTCGGGCAGAGGTTCTCCTCACCTCCCGGACGATAGGTTGTCGGGCAGAAGTGCTCCTCACCTTCCGGACGATGGGTGGCCGGGTAGAGGATCTCCTCACCTCCTGGACGATGGTTGGCAGGGCAGAGGCACCCCTCACCTCCCGGACGATGGGTGGCCGGGCAGAGGCGCACCTCACTTCCCAGACGTTGGGTGGCCGGGCAGAGGCCCTCTTTACTCCCATATATTGGGTGGCTGGGCAGAGGCACTCCTCACTTCCCAGACGTGGCAGCTGGGCAAGTGCGCTCTTCAATTCCCAGATGGGGTGGCCGGGCAGAGGTGCTCCTCCTTTCCCAGACGGGTTTGGCCGGGCAGAGGCTCTCCTCCCCTTCCGGACGATGGGTGGTCGTGCAGAGTCCCTCCTCAATTCCCAGATAATGGGTGGCCGGGCAGAGGCTCTCCTCACTTCCCAGATGGGGTGGCCGGGCAGAGGCGCCTCACCTCCCAGACGCATGGGTGGCCGGGCAGAGGCTCTCCTCACCTCCCAGGCGATGGGTGGCGGGCAGAGGCACCTCACTTCCCAGACGATGGGTGGCGGGCAGAGCTCTCCTCACTTCCCAGGCGGTGTGTGGCCGGGCAGAGGCTCTCCTCACTTCCCAGACGCATGGGTGGCCGGGCAGAGGCACCTCACTTCCCAGACTTTGGGTGGCTGGGCAGAGGCTCTCCTCACCTCCCGGAAGATGGGTGGCCGCGGGTATCCCTCCTCACCCCCAGATAATGGGTGGCCGGGCCGAGGCTCTCCTCACCTCCCAGACTGTGGGTGGTCGGGAAGAGGCGCTCCTCATCTCCCAGACAGTGGGTGGCCGGGCAGAGGCGCCTCACTTCCCAGATGGGGTGGCCGGGCAGAGGCCTCCTCACTTCCCAGATGGGGCGGCCGGGCAGGCACACCTCACTTCCCATACTGTGGGTGGCCGGGCAGAGGCGCTCCTCACTTCCCAGACGATGGGTGTGCGGGCAGAGGCTCTCCTCACCTTCCGGATGATGGGTGGCCGGGCAGAGGCACTCCTAACCTCCCGGATGATGGGTGGCTGGGCAGAGGCTCTCCTCACCTTCCGGATGATGGGTGGCCGGGCAGAGGCAATCCTCACTTCCCAGACAGTGGGTGGCCGGGCAGAGGCTCCTCACCTCCCGGAAGATGGGGTGGCCGTGCAGAGTCCCTCCCTACCCCAGATAATGGGTGGCCGGGCAGAGGCACTCCTCACTTCAAAGATGGGGTGGCCGGGCAGAGGCCCTCTTCACATCCCAGAGTTTGGGTGGCGAACTGAGCACTCTCACTTCCCAGAAGGTGGGGTGGCCGGCAGAGTCGCTCCTCACTTCCCAGACAGTGGGTGGCCGGGCAGAGGTGTACCTCACTTCGCAGATGTTGTGTGGCCGGGCAGAGGCCTCCTCACTTCCCAGAGTTTGGGTGGTGGGCAGAGGCGCTCCTCACTTCCCATGGCGATTGGGTGGCCGGGCAGAGGCGCTCCTCACTTCCCAGACGATGGGTGGCCGGGCAGAGGCCTCCTCACTTCCCAGATGATGGGTGGCGGGCAGAGGCCTCCTCACTTCCCAGGCGATGGGTGGTGGGCAGAAGCGCTCCTCACCTCCCGGACGATGGGTGGCGGGCAGAGGCGCTCCTCACTTCCCAGGCGGGGTGGCCGGGCAGAGGCACTCCTCAATTCCCAGATGGGGTGGCCAGGCAGAAGCGCTCCTCATTTCCCAGACGATGGGTGATCGGGCAGAGGCGCTCCTCACTTCCCAGACGATGGGTGGCGGGCAGAGGCGCTCCTCACTTCCCAGACGATGGGTGGCCGGGCAGAGGATCTATTCACACCCCAGTAGGGGCAGACGGGCAGAGGCGCTCCTCACTTCCCCGGGACGATGGGTGGCGGGCAGAGGGGCTACTCACTTCCCAGATGTTGGGTGGCCGGGCAGGCTCCTCACTTCCCAGATGATGGGTGGCGGGCAGAGGCGCTCCTGACCTCCCGGACGATGGCTGGCCGGGCAGAGGCGCTCCTCACCTCCCGGACGATGGGTGGGCGGGCAGAGGCCCTCCTCACTTCCCAGATGATGGGTGGCCGGGCAGAGGCTCCTCACTTCCCAGACGGGCAGAGGCTCCTCACTTCCCAGGCGATGGGTGGCGGGCAGAGGCGCTCCTCACTTCCCAGATGGGGTGGCCAGGCAGAGGCTCCTCACTTCCCAGACGTTGGGTGGCCGGGCAGAGGCACTACTCACTTCCCAGACTTTGGGTGGCCGGGCAGAGGCGCTCCTCACTTCCCAGATGGGGTGGCGGGCAGAGGCACTCCTCACTTCCCAGACAATGGGAGTTCATTGAGAGCTCTCCTCACTTCCCAGATGATGGGTGGCCGGGCAGAGGCGCCTCACTTCCCAGGCGATGGGCGGCGGGCAGAGGCGCTCCTCAATTCCCAGACGATGGGTGGCTGGTCAGAGACGCTACTCACTTCCCAGATGGGGTGGCGGGCAGAGGCACTCCTCACTTCCCAGACGTTGGGTGGCCGGGCAGAGGCCCTCCTCACTTCCCAGAGATGGGTGGCAGGGCAGGCTCCTCACTTCCCAGGCGATGGGTGGCGGGCAGAGGCTCTCCTCACCTCCCGGACGATGGGTGGCCGGGCAGAGGCTCTCCTCACCTCCCGGACGGTGGGTGGCCAGGCAGAGGCGATCCTCACTGCCCAGATGATGGGCGGACGGGCAGAGGCGATCCTCACCTCCCCGGACGATGGGTGGCGGGCAGAGCACTCCTCACTTCCCAGATGATGGGTGGCCGGGCAGAGGCTCTCCTCACCTCCCGGATGATGGGTGGCCGGGCAGAGGCTCTCCTCACCTCCGGACGATGGGTGGGTGGCCAGGCAGAGGCTCCTCACTTCCCAGACGTTGGGTGGCAGGGCAGAGGCGCTCCTCACATCCCAGACAAGGGAGGCGGGCTGAGGATCTCCTCACCTCCCGGAAGATGGTTGGCCCAGCAGAGGCGCTCCTCACTTGCCAGACAGGGCAGCCAGGCAGAGGCGCTCCTCACCTCCCAGACGGAGGTGGCCAGGCAGAGTCGCTCCTCACCTCCCGGACGATGGGTGGCCGGGCAGAGGCGCTCCTCACTTCCCAGACGGTGGGTGGTCGGGCAGAGGTGCTCCTCACTTCCCAGATGGGGTGGCCGGGCAGAGGCACTCCTCACCTCCCAGACGGTGGGTGGCCAGGCAGAGGCGCTCCTCACTTCCCAGATGATGGGAGGTCGGGCAGAGGCGCTCCTCACCTCCCAGACGGTGGGTGGCCAGCAGAGGTGCTCCTCGCCTCCCAGACAGTGGGTGGCCGGGCAGAGGCGCACCTCACTTCCCAGATGGGGGTGGCATGGGCAGAGGCGCCCTCACTTCCCAGATGATGGGTGGTCAGGCAGAGGCGCCCTCTCCTCCCAGACGGTGGTTGGCCGGGCAGAGGCGCTCCTCACTACTTCCCAGATGATGGGAGGTCGGGCAGAGGCGTCCTCACTTCCCAGACGGTGTGTGGCCGGCAGAAGCGCTCCTCACTTCCCAGAAGGGGTGGCCGGGCAGACACGCTCCTCACCTCCGACGCATGGGTGGCCGCAGAGGCCCTCCCTATTCTGTGACTGTGGGGTGGATGGGCAGAGGCGCTCCTCACCTCCCAGACGGTGGGTGGCCAGGCAGAGGCGCTCCTCACCTCCCGGACGATGGGTGGTCGGGCAGAGGCTCTCCTCACCTCCCAGAAGGGGTGGCCGGGCAGAGGCGCTCCTCACCTCCCAGACGGTGGGTGGCCAGGCAGAGGCGCCCTCACTTCCCAGATGATGGGTGGTCAGGCAGAGGCGCCTCACTTCCCAGACGGTGTGTGGCCGGGCAGAAGCGCTCCTCACTTCCCAGAAGGGGTGGCCGGGCAGACACTCTCCTCACCTCCCGGACGATGGGTGGTCGGGCAGAGGCCCTCCTCACTTCCCAGATGATGGGTGGTCAGGCGGTGAGTGCCTCACTTCCCAGACGGTGGGTGGCCGGGCAGAGGCCCTCCTCACTTCAAAGATGGGATGGCCTGGCAGAGGCACTCCTCAGTTCCCAGACGGGTGGTCGGGCAGAGGCGCTCCTCACTTCCCAGAGTTTGGGTGGCCGGGCAGAGGCACTCCTCACTTCCCAGACATGGGTGGTCAGGCAGCGGCCCCTCCTCACTTCCCAGAGAGTGGGTGGCCTGGCAGAGGCGCTCCTCACTTCCCATACGGGGTGGAGGAGCAGAGGTGCTCCTCACTTCCCAGACGATGCGTGGCCGGGCACAGGCGCTCCTCACCTCCCGGAATTTGGTTGGCCGGGCAGATTCTCCTCACCCCTCGGACGATGGGTGGCCGGGCAGAGGCACTCCTCACTTCCCCGTCTATGGGTGGCTGGGCATAGGCGCTCCTCACTTCCCAGACGATGGGAGGTCGGGCAGAGGCTCTCCTCACCTCCCGGACGATGGGTGGCAGAGCAGATGGGCTCCTCACTTCCCAGACAATGGGAGGTCGGGCAGAGGCTCTCCTCACCTCCCGGACTATGGGTGGCCGGGCAGAGGCGCTCCTCACTTCCCTGATGGGGTGGCCGGGCAGAGGCGCTCCTCACTTCTGGCAGACGCCAGGTGGACGGGGGCAGAGGTCTCTTACTGCATACATTGTGTGGCTGTGCAGAGGCACTCCTCATTTCCCAGACGTGGTGGCAGGGCAAGGGCGCTCCTCAATTCCCAGATGGGGTGGCTGGGCAGAGGCGCCCCTCACTTCCCAGACGCTGGGTGGTCGGGCAGAGGCGCCCTCACCTCCCAGACTGTGGGTGGCCGGGCAGAGGCGCCCTCACCTCCCAGACGCTGGGTGGTCGGGCAGAGGCCTCTTCACCTCAACCGGACGATGGGTGGTCGGGCAGAGGCACTCCTCACTTCCCAGACTGTGGGTGGCCGCAGAGGCCTCACTTCCCTGATGGGGTGGCCGGACAGAGGCTCTCTTCACATCCCAGACGGGGCGGCCAGGCAGAGGCGCTCCTACCTTCCCAGAAGATGAGTGGCCGGGCAGAGGCGCCTCCCTCACCTCCCAGATTGGGTGGTCGGGCAGAGGCACTCCTCACCTCCCCGGACGCATGGGTGGCCGGGCAGAGGCACTCCTCACTACCCCACTCATGGGTGTCCAGGCAGAGGCCCTCACCTCCCAGAGGGCGGCTCAGCACTCCTCACTTCCCAGATTGGGTGGTCGGGCAGAGGCGCCCTCACCTCCCAGACGGTGGGTGGTCGGGCAGAGGCGCCTCACCTCCAGACGCATGGGTGGTCGGGCAGAGGCACCTCACCTCCCAGACCCAGGCTGCCGGGCAGAGATGCTACCACCTCCCAGATGGGGTGGCCGGGCAGAGGCGCCTCCTCACTTCCCAGATGGTGGGTGTCTCAGAGGCGCTCCTGCCTTCCCAGACGTGGGTGGCCGGGCCGAAGCACTCCTCACTTCCCAGAGGGGGTGGACAAGCAAAGGCACTCCCTCACCTCCCAGACTGTGGGTGGCTGGCAGAGGCACTCCTCACTTCCCAGACGATGGGTGGTCAGGCAGTGGAGCTCCTCACTTCCCAGATGGTGGGTGGCCGGGCAGAGGCCCTCCTCACTTCCCAGATGGGGTGGCCGGGCAGAGGCCCTCCCCACCTCACCAGCATTTGGGTGGTCGGCAGAGGCGCTCCTCACCTCCCAGACGCATGGGAGGTCGGGCAGAGGCGCCTCACTTCCCAGATGGGGTGGCCGGGCAGAGGCCCTCTTACTCCCATATATTGTGTGGCTGGGAAGAGGCACTCCTCACTTCCCAGACGTGGGTGGCCGGGCAGAGGTGCTCCTCACCCCCCAGACATTGGGTGTCCGGGCATAGGCGCTCCTCACTTCCCAGACGATGGGAGGTCGGGCAGAGGCACTCCTCACCTCTCGGACGATGGGTGGCAGGGCAGGGGTACTCCTCACTTCCCAGACGATGAGTGGCCAGGCAGAAGCGCACCTCACTTCCCAGACGGGGCGGCTGGGCAAATGCACTCCTCAATTCCCAGATGGTGTGGCCGGGCAGAGGCACTCCTCACTTCCCAGAGACTGAGTGGTCAGGCAGTGGCGCTCCTCACTTCAAAGACAGTGGGTGGCCGGTCATTGACACTACTCACTTCCCAGATGGGGTGGCCGGGCAGAGGCGCTCCTCACTTCCCAGATATTGCGTGGACAGGTAGAGGCGCTCCTCACTTCCCAAACAGTGGGTGTCGGGCAGAGGCCCTCCTCACTTCCCAGACGATGGGTGGTTGGCAGAGGCACTCCTCACTTCCCAGACGGGGCGGCTGGGCGAGGCGCTCCTCACTCCCAATGGGTGGCCGGGCAGAGGCGCTCCTCACTTCCCAGACGCATGGGTGTCCGGGCAGAGGCCCTCCTCACTTCCCAGATGCTGCGTGGTCGGGCAGAGACGCTCCTCACTTTCCCAGACGGTGGGTGGCCGAGGTGAGGCGCTCCTCACTTCCCAGACGGAGTGTGGCCGGGAAGAAGCGCTCCTCACTTCTCAGAACAGATGGCCGGGCAGAGGCGCTCCTCACCTCCCAGACGGGGCGGCCGGGCAGAGGCGCCCCTACCTTCCCAGAAGATGGCTGGCCGGGTAGAGGCGCCTCCTCACCTCCCTGACCCATGGATGGTCACAAGAGAGAATCTCCTCACCTCCCAGACGGTGGGTGGTCGGGCAGAGGCACTCCCTCACCCCAGACAATGGGAGGTCGGGCAGAGGCGCCTCCTCACTTCCTCCCAGATCGGGCGGTCAGCCAGCAGCGGCCCACACTTCCCAGATTGGGTGGTCGGGCAGAGGCGCCCTCACTTCCCAGACGGTGGGTGGTCGGGCAGAGGCGCCCTCACCTCCCAGACGCATGGGTGGCCGGGCAGAGGCGCTCCTCACCTCCCAGACGCATGGGTGGCCGGGCAGAGGCGCTCCTCACCTCCCAGACGCATGGGTGGCCGGGCAGAGGCGCCTCACTTCCCAGATGATTTGGGAGGTCGGGCAGAGGCACCTCACTTCCCAGATGGGGTGGCCGGGCAGAGGCGCCTCCTCACTTCCCAGATGGGGTGGCCGGGCAGAGGCGCTCCTCACTTCCCAGATGATGGGTGGTCGGGCAGAGGCACTCCCTCACTTCCCAGTTGGGGTGGCCGGGCAGAGGCCTCCTCAGTTCCCAGAAGTTGGGTGGCCGGGCAGAGGCCCTCCTCACTTAACAGAAGTTGGGTGGCCGGGCAGAGGCCCTCCTCACTTCCCAGAGATGGGTGGTCGGGCAGAGGCACCTCCTCACCCCCCCCCCCCCCAGAGAACAGTGGGGTGGTCAGGCAGTGGCGCCTCCCTGGCCTCCTGGATGATGGGGTGGCCGCAGAGGCCCTCCTCACCTCCCCGGACGATGGGTGTTGGGGCAGGCACTCTGCCTCTCAAAATATGAGTGGCTGGGCAGAGGCGCCTCACTTCCCAGACGATGGGTGGCCGGGCAGAGGATCTCCTCTCCTCCTGGATGATGGTTGGTCGGGCAGAGGCGCCTCACTTCCCAGATGGGGTGGCCGGGCAGAGGCCTCACCTCCCAGATGGGGTGGCCGGGCAGAGGCTCTCCTCACCTCCGGACGCATGGGTGGCCGGGCAGAGGCGCTCCTCACTCTCCAGGACGGTGGGTGGTCGGGCGGAGGCGCTCCTCACCTCCCTGGACGATGGTTGGCCGGGCAGAGGCGCTCCTCACTTCCCAGATGATTGGTGGCCGGGCAGAGGCACCTCACTTCCCAGATGGGGTGGCCGGGCAGAGGCCCTCCTCACCTCCCAGACGATGGGTGGTCGGGAGAGGCGCCCTTCACTTCCCAGAATGGGAGGCCGGGCAGAGGCGCTCCTCACTTCCCAGACCGTGGGTGGCCGGCAGAGGCGCCTCCTCAATTCCCAGACGGGGCGGCCGGGCAGAGGCGCACCACACTTCCCAGATTGGGTGGCCGGGCAGAGGCGACTCCTCACTTCCCAGACAATGGGAGGCCGGGCAGAGGCGCTCCTCAATTCCCAGACGTTGGGTGGTCGGGCAGAGGCCCACTTCTCTCCCATATATAGGGTGCCCGGGCAGAGGCGCTCCTCACTTCCCAGATGGGGCGGATGGGCAAGGGCACTCCTCAATTCCCAGATGGGGTGGCCGGGCAGAGGCACTCCTCACTTCCCAGAAGTTGGGTGGCCGGGCAGAGGCCCTCCTCACTTACCAGAATATGAGTGGCTGGGCAGAGGCGCTCCTCACTTCTCAGACGGGGTGGTCGGGCAGAGGCGCACTCACCTCCTGGACGCATGGGTGGCTGGGCAGAGGCACCTCACTTCCCCAGACGCTGTGTGGCTGGGCAGAGGCACTCCTCACTTCCCAGACGTGGCGGCTGGGCAAGAGGCCCTCCTCACTTCAAAGATGGGGTGGCCGGGCAGAGGCGCTCCTCACTTCCCAGACAGGCCGGGCAGAGGCGCTCCTCACTCCCAGATGGGGTGGCCGGGCAGAGGCACTCCCTCACTCCCAGATGGGGTGGCCGGGCAGAGGCACCTCACTTCCCAGATGATGGGTGGTCAGGCAGTGGCGCTCCTCACTTCCCCAGACGATGGGGAGGTTGGGCAGAGCTTCCTCACCTCCCCGGACGATGGGTGGCCGGGCAGAGATCTCCTCTCCTCCTGGATGATGGGTGGCCGGGCAGAGGCACCTCCTCACTTCCCCATATCGGGGCTGCCGGGCAGAGGCGCACCTCACTTCCCAGACGTTGGGTGGCCGGGCAGAGGCCCTCTTTACTCCCATATATTCAGGGCAGCCGGGCAGAGGCCTCACTATTGGGATGGGTACAGGGCCCAGGTGCTCCTCACTTCCCAGATGATGGTCACCGCCAGGCCTGGGTGCTCCTCACCTCCCAGACGGTGGGTGGTCGGGCAGAGGCGCCTCCCTCACCTCCCAGATGGGGTGGCCGGGCAGAGGCGCCTCCTCACCTCCCCGGATGATGGGTGGCCGGGCAGCCAGTTTCCCTCACCTCCCCGGATGATGGGTGGCCGGGCAGAGGCGCCTCACCTCCCAGACTCCATGGGTGGCCGGGCAGAGGCGCCTCCTCACCTCCCCGGATGATGGGTGGCCGGGCAGAGGCGCCCTCACTTCCCAGACGGTGGGTGGTCGGGCAGAGGCGCCCTCACCTCCCAGACGGTGGGTGGACTGTCAGAGGCGCTCCTCACTTCCCAGATGATGGGTGGCCGGGCAGAGGCGCCTCACCTCCCAGACGGTGGGTGGTCGGGCAGAGGCGCCTCAACCCTGTGACCTGTGGGTGGCTGTAGAGGTCCTCCTCACCCCCAGACAATCGGGAGGTCGGGTAGAGGCTCTCCTCACCTCCCCGGACGATGGGTGGCCGGGCAGAGGCGCTCCTCACTTCCCGGGATCGACAAGTGGCCAGGCAGATGATCTCCTTACTGCCTGGACGATGGTTGGCCGGCCAGAGGCGCTCCTCACTTCCCACACAGGTCAGTGAGGCCTCCCCACTTCCCCTGATGGTGGGTGAGTTAGCAGAGGCTGCCCTCACTGCAGACAAGGCGGGCCGGGTGAGACGTCACCACTTCCCAGATGGGTAATGGGCAGAGGCGCCTCACTTCCCAGACGGGGTGTCCCTGGGTAGAGGCCTCCTCACTTCCAGATGATGTGTGTCAAGAGCCTCACTTCCCAGAAGTTGGGCACCAGAGGCCTCCCACTTCCCAGGACATTGGGTGGTCGGAGCCGAGTCTCCCTACCTCTATACGGTTTGTAGCCGGGCAGAAGGGCAGCTCACTTCCCAGAATGGGAGGCAGGGCAGAGGCGCTCCTCACCTCCCGGACGATGGGTGGCCGGGCAGCGGCGCACCTCACTTCCCAGACTGTGGGTGGCCGGCAGAGGCGCTCCTCCCTTCCCAGACGGGGCAGTCGGACAGAGGCTCTCGTCACACCCAGAAGGGAGGCCGGGCAGAGTACCCTTCCCAGACGTGCAGGCCGTGGTAGAGGCTAATCACTTCCCATCAAAGTCAAGTATAGGCGATCCTCACCTCCTCAGACAAATGGGAGGTCGGCAGAGGCGCCTCACCTCTCGGACGCAGGGTGGCCAGGCACTCACTTCCCAGACCATGAGTGGCCGGGCAGCCTCATGTCCCACACGGGAGTACGGGTGAGGCCCTCACCTCAGACGTTGGGTGGTCGCAGAGGCCCACTTCTCTCCATAGGTGCCTGGGCAGAGGCGCCTCCTCACTCTGTGATGGGCTGGGATGGGCAAGGGCACTCCTCAATTCCCAGATGGGTGGCCGGGCAGAGGCACCCTCACTCCTGACATGTGGTCAGGCAGTGGCGCCCTCCCTTCCCAGACGGGTGTGGGTGGCCGGGTCAGAGACGCTTACCACTTCCCCAGATTGGGCGTCCGGGCAGAGGCGCTCCTCTCATTCCAGATGTTGGGTGGCCGGTTAGAGGCCCTCCTCACTTAACAGTGGACGTTGGGTGGCCGGGCAGAGGCCTCCCACCTACTAGGACTGGCACAGTGCTCCTCACTTCCCAGATGGGTGGCCGGGCAGAGGCGCCCCTCACTTCCCAGATGGGTGGCCGGGCAGAGGCGCCTCACTTCCCAGATGGGTGGCCGGGCAGAGGCACTCCTCACTTCCCAGACGCATGGGTGGCCGGCAGAGGCGCCTCACTTCCCAGACGCATGGGTGGCCGGGCAGAGGCTCCCTCACTTCCCAGACGCATGGGTGGTCGGGCAGAGGCGCCTCACCTCCCAGAAGCTGGGTGGCCGGCAGAGGCGCTCCTCACTTCCCAGATGGGTGGCCGGGCAGAGGCACTCCTCACTTCCCAGACGCATGGGTGGTCGGGCAGAGGCACTCCTCACTTCCCAGACCCATGGGTGGCCGGGCAGAGGCGCCTCACTTCCCAGACGCATGGGTGGCCGGGCAGAGGCGCCTCACTTCCCAGATGGGTGGCCGGGCAGAGGCGCCTCACTTCCCAGACAGGGTGGCCGGGCAGAGGCGCCTCCTCACTTCCCAGATGGGTGGCCGGGCAGAGGCTCCCTCACTTCCCAGACAGGGTGGCCGGGCAGAGGCGCCCCTCACCTCCCAGACGGTGGGTGGCCGGCAGAGGCCCTCACTTCCCAGATGGGTGGCCGGGCAGAGGCTCCCTCACTTCCCAGATGGGTGGCCGGGCAGAGGCGCCTCACCACCCAGACGCATGGGTGTCCGGGCAGAGGCTCTCCTCACTTCCCAGACGGGGCGGCCGGGCAGAGGCGCTCCTCACTTCCCAGACGATGGGTGCCTGGGCAGAGGCGCCCCTCACTTCCCAGATGATGGGTGGCGGGCAGAGGCTCCTCACTTCCCAGACGCATGGGTGGCCAGGCAGAGGCGCCTCACCTCCCAGACGCATGGGTGGCCGGGCAGAGGCGCTCCTCACTTCCTCCCAAACAGGGCGGCCGGGCAGAGGCTCTCCTCACCTCCCAGACGATGGGTGGCCGGGCAGAGGCGCTCCTCACTTCCCAGATGGGGTGGCCGGGCAGAGGTGCTCCTCACTTCCTCCCAGACGTGGGTGGCCGGGCAGAGGCGCCCTCACCTCCCAGATGATGGGTGGCCGGGCAGAGGCTCTCCTCACTTCCCAGACGATGGGTGGCCGGTCAGAGGCTCTCCTCACTTCCCAGCCGATGGGTGGCCAGGGCAGAGGCTCTCCTCACTTCCCAGACAGTGGGTGGCCGGGCAGAGGCGCCTCACTTCCCAGACGGGCGGCCGGGCAGAGGCTCTCCTCACCTCCCAGACGATGGCTGCCGGGCAGAGGCTCTCCTCACCTCCCAGACAGTGGGTGGCCGGGCAGAGGCTCTCCTCACCTCCCAGATGATGGGTGGCAGGCAGAGGCTCTCCTCACCTCCCAGATGATGGGTGGCCGGGCAGAGGCGCTTCTCACTTCCTCCCAGAAAGGGCGGCCCGGGCAGAGGCTCCTCACCTCCCAGATGATGGGCGGCCGGGCAGAGGCTCTCCTTACCTCCCAGTTGATGGGTGGCCGGGCAGAGGGTCTCCTCACCTCCCAGACGATGGGTGGCTGGGCAGAGGCGCCTCACTTCCCAGACGGGCGGCCGGGCAGAGGTGCTCCTCACTTCCTCCCAGACGGGGTGGCCGGGCAGAGGCGCTCCTCACTTCCCAGATGATGGGTGGCCGGGCAGAGGCGCTCCTCATTTCCAGGACGATGGGTGGCCGGGCAGAGGCTCTCCTCACTTCCCAGACGGTGGGTGGCCGGGCAGAGGCGCCCCTCACCTCCCAGACTCCATCGCTCTATTGGGCAGAGGCGCCTCACTTCCCAGAGGATGGGTGGCCGGGCAGAGGCGCCTCACTTCCCAGATGGGGTGGCCGGGCAGAGGCACTCCTCACCTCCCAGACGGCGCGGCTGGGCAGAGGTGCTCCTCACTTCCCAGATGATGGGTGGCCGGGCAGAGGCGCTCCTCACTTCCTCCCAGACGGGGTGGCCAGGGCAGAGGCACACCTCACTTTTTCCAGAACTGTCGGCCGGGCAGAGGTGCTCCTCACCTCCCAGACAGGTGGGCCGGGCAGAGGCGCTCCTCACTTCCCAGACGATGGGTGGCCGGGCAGAGGCGCTCCTCACCTCCCAGACGATGGGCGGCCGGGCAGAGGCTCTCCCCACCTCCCAGACGATGGGTGGCCGGGCAGAGGCACTCCTCACCTCCCATACAGTGGGTGGTCGGGCAGAGGCGCTCCTCACTTCCTCCCTGACGGGGTGGC
This sequence comes from Hoolock leuconedys, assembly GCA_023748175.1. Classification (NCBI taxonomy): domain Eukaryota; kingdom Metazoa; phylum Chordata; class Mammalia; order Primates; family Hylobatidae; genus Hoolock; species Hoolock leuconedys. The sequence continues at coordinate 22,595 of JAKGGE010002079.1, read as the reverse complement.
CGGGCAGAGGCGCTCCTCACTTCCCAGACGATGGGTGGCCGGGCAGAGGCGCTCCTCACCTCCCAGACGTGGTGGCCGGGCAGAGGCGCTCCTCACCTCCCAGACGCATGGGTGGCCGGGCAGAGGCGCCTCACTTCCCAGGCGATGGGTGGCGGGCAGAGGCTCTCCCTCACTTCCTCCCAGACGGGGCAGCCGGGCAGAGGCGCTCCTAAACTCCCATGTGATGGGTGGCCGGGCAGAGGCTCTCCTCACCTCCCAGACGGGCGGCCGGGCAGGGGTTCTCCTCACCTCCCAGACGATGGGTGGCCGGGCAGAGGTGCTCCTCACTTCCCAGACGATGGGTGGCCGGGCAGAGGCACTCTCACTTCCTCCCAGACGGGCGGCCAGGCAGAGGCACCCCCACCTCCCAGACGGGTGGCCGGGCAGAGGCCTCACTTCACAGCCGGGATGGCCGGGCAGAGGCGCTCCTCACTTCCCAGAGATGGGTGGCCGGGCAGAGGCACCCTCACTCTCCCAGACGGGGTACAGGCAGAGGCACCCCTCACACCCTCCCAGACCCATGGGTGGTCGTGGGCAGAGGCGCTCCTCACTTCCCAGAAGATGGGGCGGCCGGGCAGAGTAGCTCCTCATTTCCCAGATGATGGGTGGCCGGGCAGAGGCGCTCCCTCACCTCCCAGACGCATGGGTGGCCGGGCAGAGGCGCCTCCTCACCTCCCAGATGATGGTGGCCGGGCAGAGGCGCCTCACTCTGTGATGGGACGCCTGGGCAGAGGCGCCTCACTCCTTCCTCGACTGAGCTCACAAGAGAGGTGTTCCTCACATCTTCCAGACGGGCGGCCAGGCAGAGGCGCCCTCACCTCCCAGACGATGGGTGGCCGAGCAGAGGCACTCCTCAGCTCCCAGACGATGGGTGGCCAGGCAGAGGCGCTCTTCACTTCCCAGCCAGGATGGCAGGGCAGAGTCGCCTCACTTCCCAGACGGGTGGCCGGGCAGAGGCGCTCCTCACTTCCCAGACGGTGGGTGGCCGGGCAGAGGTGCTCCTCACTTCCCAGCGATGGGTGGCCGGGCAGAGGCGCTCCTCACCTCCCAGACTACGGGTGGCCGGGCAGAGGTGTTCCTCACCTCCCAGACGATGGGTGGCCCAGCAGAGGCGCTCGTCAACTCCCAGACCATGGGTGGGCGGACAGAGGAGCTCCTCATTTCCCAGATGATGGGTGGCCGGGCAGAGGCCCTCCTCACATCCCAGACGGGGCAGCCGTGCAGAGGTGCACCTCACTTCCCAGACGGGGTGGCCGGGCAGAGGCACCCCTCACCTCCCAGACGATGGGTGGCCGGGCAGTGGCACTCTTCACTTCCCAGACAGGGTGGCCGGGCAGAGGCTCTCCTCACCCCAGATGATGGGTGGCGGGCAGAGGCGCCTCACTCCCAGACGGGGTGGCTGGGCAGAGGCGCTCCTCATTTCCCAGACAGGGTGGGTGGGCAGAGGCGCTCCTCACTTCCCAGACGGTTCGGCCGGGCAGAGGCGCTCCTCACTTCACAGATGATGGGTGGCGGGCAGAGGGCTCCTCACTTCCCAAACGGGCGCCGGGCAGAGGCTCCTCACTTCCTCCCTGATGGCGCATTGGTGGCCGGGCAGAGGTTCTCCCTCACCTCCCAGACGGGTGGCCGGGCAGAGGCACTCCTCACTTCCCAAACGGGACCGGCCGGGCAGATGTGCTCCTCACTTCCCAGACGGTGGGTGGCCGGGCAGAGGTGCTCCTCACTTCCTCCCTGATGGGGTGGCCGGGCAGAGGCTCTCCTCACTTCCCATACAGGATGGCCGGGCAGAGGCGCCTCACTTCCCAGACGATGGGTGGCCGGGCAGAGGCGCCTCCTCACTCCCAGACGGTGGGTGGCCGGGCAGAGGCGCTCCTCACCTCCCAGACGATGGGTGGCTGGGCAGAGGCGCCCTCACTTCCCAGACGGGATGGCCGGGCAGAGGTGCTCCTCCCTTCTCAGACGGGGATGCCGGGCAGAGGTGCTCCTCACCTCCCAGACAGGATGGCCGGCAGAGGCGCCCTCACCTCCCAGACGACAGGTCGGGCAGATGTTCTCCTCACCTCCCAGACGGTGGGTGGTCGGGCAGACGCGCTCCTCAACTTCCCAGACGGTGGGTGGCCGGGCAGAGGCGCCTCACTTCCCAGATGATGGGGTGGCCGGGCAGAGGCGCCTCTCACTTCTTCCCAGACGGGGCGGCTGTGCAGAGGTGCTCCTCACTTCCTCCCAAACGGGGTGGCCAGACAGAGGCGCTTCTCACCTCCCAAATGATGGGTGGCTGGGCAGAGTCGCTCATCACCTCCCACGATGGGTGGCCGGGCAGAGGTGCTCCTCACCTCCCAGACGATGGGTGGCTTGGCAGAGGCGCTCTTCACTTCCCAGATGATTGGTGGCCGGGCAGAGGCTCTCCTCACCTCCCAGTGATGGTTGGCCGGGCAGAGGTGCTCCTCACTTCCCAGACGATGTTTGGTCGGGCAGAGGCGCCTCACTCCCAGACGGGTGGCCGGGCAGAGGCGCCCTCACCTCCCAGATGATGGGTGGCCGGGCAGAGGCTCTCCTCACCTCCCAGGCCATGGATGGCCGGGCAGAGGCGCTCTCACTTCCCAGACCTGGGGCCGGGAAGAGGCGATCCTCACTTCCCAGACAGGATGACCGGGCAGAGGCTCTCCTCACTTCCCAGACGATGGGTGGCCGGGCAGAGGTGCTCCTCACTTCCCAGACGATGGGTTGCTGGGCAGAGGCGCTCCTCACTTCCCAGACGATGGGTGGCCGGGCAGAGGCGCTCCTCATTCCCAGACGATGGATGGCCGGGCAGAGGTGCTCCTCACCTCCCAGATGATGGGTGGCCGGGCAGAGGCGCTCCTCACTTCCCAGACAGGATGGCGGGCAGAGGCGCTCCTCACTTCCCCGACGGGGTGGCTGGGCAGAGTCGCTCATCCTCTCCCAGACGATGGGTGGCCGGGCAGAGGCGCTCCTCACCTCCCAGACGATGGGTGGCCGGGCAGAGGCGCTCCTCACCTCCCAGACGATATGGGTGGCCGGGCAGAGGCGCCCTCACTTCCCAGATGATGGGGTGGCCGGGCAGAGGCGCTCCTCACCTCCCAGACGATGGGTGGCCGGGCAGAGGCGCTCCTCATTTCCAGGACGATGGGTGGCCGGGCAGAGGCGCTCCTCACCTCCCAGACGATGGGTGGCCGGGCAGAGGTGCTCCTCACTTCCCAGACAGGATTCCCAGGCAGAGGTGCTCCTCACCTCCCAGACGATGGGTGGCCGGGCAGAGGCGCTCCTCACCTCCTAGACGATGGGTGGCTTGGCAGAGGCGCTCCTCACTTCCCAGACGATTGGTAGCCGGGCAGAGGTTCTCCTCACCTCCCAGATGGGGTGGCCGGGAAGAGGCACTCCTCTCTTCCCAGACAGTGGGTGGCCGGGCAGAGGCGCTCCCCACTTCCCAGATGAAGGGTGGCCGCGCAGAGGCGCTCCTCATTTCCAGGACGATGGGTGGCCGGGCAGAGGCGCCTCACTTCCCAGGCGATGGGTGGCCGGGCAGAGGCGCCTCACCTCCCAGACGGGGTGGCCGGGCAGAGGCTCTCCTCACTTCCCATACAGGAGGGCCGGGCAGAGGCTCTCCTCACCTCCCAGACAGAATGGCAGGGCAGAGGCGCCTCACCTCCCAGACAGAATGGCAGGGCAGAGGTGCTCCTCATTTCCAGGACGATGGGTGGCCGGGCAGAGGCTCTCCTCACTTCCCAGACGGGGTGGCTGGAGAGGCGCCTTTCACTTCCCAGACGGGGTGGCTGGGCAGAGGGCCCTGCTCACTTCCCAGACGGGATGGCCGGGCAGAGGCCGCTCCTCACTTCCCAGACGGTGTGTGGCCGGCAGATGCGCTCCTCATTTCCCAGACAAGGTGGCTGGGCAGAGGCGCTCCTCATTTCCCAGACGATGGGTGGCCGGCAGAGGCGCCTCACTTCCTTGTGACGGGATGGTCGGCAGAGGCGCCTCACTTCCCAGACGGGTGGCCGGGCAGAGGTGCTCCTCCCTCCCAGACGCATGGGTGGCCGGCAGAGGCCTCCTCACTTCCCAGACGATGGGTGGCTGGACAAAGACGCTCCTCATTTCCAGGACGATAGGTGGCCAGGCAGAGGTGCTCCTCACTTCCCTGATGATGGGTGGCCGGGCAGAGGCGCTCCTCATTTCCAGGACGCATGGGTGGCTGGGCAGAGGTTCGCCTCACTTCCCAGACGGGCTGCCGGGCAGAGGCGCCCTCACTTCCCAGACTATGGGTGGTCGGGCAGAGGCGCCTCCTCACTTCCCAGACGAGGTGTCCGGGCAGAGGCCTCCTCACTTCCCAGACTATGGGTGGTCGGGCAGAGGCGCTCCTCACTTCCCAGACGATGGGTGGCCGGCAGAGGCGCTCCTCACTTCCCAGACATCAGGCGGCCGGGCAGAGGCGCTCCTCACTTCCCAGACGATGGGTGGCTGGGCAGAGGCACTCCTCACCTCCCAGATGATGGGGTGACCGGGTACGGGCCCTCTCAAAGTCCCAGACGATGGGTGGCCGGGCAGATGTGCTCCTCACTTCCCAGACGACGGGTGGCCGGGCAGAGGCATTCCTCATTTCCCAGATGATGGGTGGCCGGGCAGAGGCCCTCCTCACCTCCCAGACGACGGGTGGCTGGGCAGAGGCGCTCCTCACCTCCCAGACGGGCAGCCGGGCAGAGTAAGTACCCCTCACCTTCCAGATGATGGGTGGCCGGGCAGAGGCGCTCCTCAAATCCCAGATGGGGCGGATGGGCAGAGGCGCTCCTCACTTCTTCCCAGAAGGGTTGGCAGGGCAGAGGCCCTCCTCACAGGGATGGCCGGGCAGAGGCCTCACTCCCAGATGGTGGGTGGCCGGGCAGAGGCCCTCACCTCCCAGATGGTGGGTGGCCGGGTACACGCGCCTCCCCTCACTTCCCAGACGGGCGGCCGGGCAGAGGCCCTCCCTCACTTCCCAGACGGGCAGCCAGGCAGAGATGCTCCTCACCTCCCATACGATGGGTGGCCGGGCAGAGGCCTCCTCACTTCCCAGACGGGCGGCCGGGCAGAGGTGATCCTCACTTCCCAGATCTGGATGGTCAGCATTTCAGCCTCACTTCCCAGATGGGGCTGTCACGGGCAGAGTATGCTCCTCACCTCCCAGATCGCAGGCTGGGCAGAGGCGCTCATCACCTCCCAGGCAATGGGTGGCCGGGTGAGGCGCCCTCACCTCCCAGGCAATGGGTGGTCGGGCAGAGGTTCTCCCACCTCCCAGACGATGGGTGGCCGGACAGAGGCGCCCTCACATCCCAGACCATGGGTGGCTGGGCAGAGGCGCCTCCCTCACCCCTGTAAACAATGGGTGGCTGGGCAGAGGCGCTCTCACTTCCCAGACGACAGGCCGGGCAGAGGTTCTCCTCGCCTCCCAGATGGTGGGTGGCCGGGCAGGCGCCTCACTTCCCAGACGGTGGGCGGCCGGGCAGAGGCTCTCCTCACTTCCCAGATGGTGGGTGGCCGGGCAGAGGCTCTCCTCACTTCCCAGACATGGGTGGCCGGGCAGAGGCTCTCCTCACTTCCCAGACCATGGGTGGCCGGGCAGGCTCCTCACCTCCCAGGCAATGGGTGGCCGGGCAGAGGCCTCACTTCCCAGACAGGATGGCCGGGCAGAGGCCTCACTTCCCAGATGGGTGGGCGGCCGGGCAGAGGTGCTCCTCACTTCCCAGACGGGGCGGCCGGTAGAGGTGCTCCTCACTTCTTCCCAGACTGGGTTGCCGGGCAGAGGCGCCTCCCTCACTTCCCAGCGAGGTTGGCCGGGCAGAGCGCCCTCACCTCCCAGACGATGGGTGGCCGGGCAGAGGCGCTCCTCACTTCCCAGACGATGGGTGGCCGGGCAGAGGCGCTCCTCACTTCCCAGAAGGGTGGCCGGGCAGAGGCGCTCCTCTCCTCCCAGACGATGGGTGGACGGGCAGAGGCGCTCCTCACCTCCCAGACGATGGGTGGCTGGGCAGAGGCGCTCCTCACCTCCCAGATGATGGGTGGCCGGGCAGAGGCGCCCTCACTTCCCAGACGATGGGTGGCCGGGCAGAGGCGCCCTCACTTCCCAGACGGGTGGCCGGGCAGAGGTGCTCCTCACCTCCCAGACGATGGGCAGCCGGGCAGAGGCTCTCCTCACTTCCCAGATGATGGGTGGCCGGGCAGAGGCGCTCCTCACTCCCAGATGATGGGTGGCCGGGCAGAGGCGCCTCCTCACCTCCCAGACGCTGGGTGGCCGGGCAGAGGCTCCTCACCTCCCAGAAGATGGGTGGCCGGGCAGAGGCACTCCTCACTTCCCAGACGGGTGGCTGGGCAGAGGCGCTCCTCACCTCCCAGACGATGGGTGGCCGGGCAGAGGCGCTCCTCACTTCCCAGACGATGGGCGGCCGGGCAGAGGCTCTCCTCACTTCCCAGACGATGGGTGGCTGGGCAGAGGCACTCCTCATTTCCCAGACGGGTGGCTGGGCAGAGGCGCTCCTCACTTCCCAGATGATGGGTGGCCGGGCAGAGGTGCTCCTCACCTCCCAGACGATGGGTGGTCGGGCAGAGGCGCCTCACCTCCCAGACGCATGGGTGGCCGGGCAGAGGCGCCTCACCTCCCAGACGATGGGTGGCTGGGCAGAGGCGCTCCTCACCTCCCAGACGATGGGTCGGCCGGGCAGAGGCACTCCTCAGCTTCCCAGACGATGGGTGGCTGGGCAGAGGCGCTCCTCACCTCCCAGACGATGGGTGGCTGGGCGGAGGCGCTCCTCACCTCCCAGACGATGGGCGGCCGGGCAGAGGCGCTCCTCACTTCCCAGATGGTGGGTTGCTGGGCAGAGGCTCCTCACCTCCCAGACGATGGGTGGCCGGGCAGAGGTGCTCCTCACTTCCCAGATGGTGGGTTGCCGGGCAGAGGCACTCCTCACCTCCCAGACGGTGGGTGACCGGGCAGAGGCGCCTCCTCACTTCCCAGACGATGGGTGGCCGGGCAGAGGCGCTCCTCACTTCCCAGATGGTGGGTTGCCGGGCAGAGGTGCTCCTCACTTCCCAGATGATGGGTGGCTGGGCAGAGGCCGCCCCACCTCCCAGACCGAGTGGCCGGGCAGAGGCGCTCCTCACCTCCAGACGATGGGTGGCTGGGCAGAGGCGCCTCACTTCCCAGACGGTGGCTGGCCAGGCAGAGGCGCCCCTCACCTCCCAGACGATGGGTGGCCGGGCAGAGGCGCTCCTCATTTCCCAGAGAATGGGTGGCCGGGCAGAGGTGCTCCTCACCTCCCAGATGGTGGGTGGTCGGGCAGAGGCACTCCTCACCTCCCAGACGGTGGCTGGCCAGGCAGAGGCGCCCTCACTTCCCAGACTGGGCGGCCGGGCAGAGGCGCCTCACCTCCCAGAAGATGGGTGGCTGGGCAGAGGCGCCTCACCTCCCAGACGATGGGTGGCCGGGCAGAGGCGCCCTCACTTCCCAGAAGATGGGTGGCCGGGCAGAGGCGCCTCCTCACTTCCCAGATGGTGGGTGGCCGGGCAGAGGGCTCCTCACTTCCCAGACGATGGGTGGTCGGGCAGAGGCGCCTCACTTCCCAGACGATGGGTGGCTGGGTAGAGGCGCTCCTCACTTCCCAGACGCATGGGTGGTCGGGCAGAGGCGCCCTCACCTCCCAGATGGTGGGTGGCCGGGCAGAGGCGCCTCACTTCCCAGACAGTGGGTGGTCGTGCAGAGGCGCCTCCTCACTTCCCAGACGTATGGGTGGCCGGGAAGAGGCGCCTCACTTCCCAAACGATGGGTGGCTGGGCAGAGGCGCTCCTCACCTCCCAGACGGTGGGTGGCCGGGCAGAGGCACTCCTCACTTCCCAGATGGGGCAGCCGGGCAGAGGTGCTCCTCACTTCCCAGACGATGGGTGGCAGGGCAGAGGCGCTCCTCACTTCCCAGATGGTTGGCGGCCGGGCAGAGGCGCACCTCACTTCCCAGACGATGGGTGGCCGGGCCGAGGCGCTCCTCACTTCCCAGACGATGGGTGGCCAGGAAGAGGGGCTCCTCACCTCCCAGACTTGTGGGTGGTCGGGCAGCGGTGCTCCTCACTTCCCAGACTGTTGGTGGCAGGGCAGTGTCGTTCCTCAGTTCCCAGATGGTTGGTGGAAGGGCCGAGGCGCTCCTCACTTCCCAGACTTGGTGGCCAAGCTGAGGCGCTCCTCACTTCCCAGACGGGTGGCCGGGCAGAGGCTCTCCTCATTTCCCAGAGAATGGGTGGCCGGGCAGAGGCGCTCCTCACCTCCCAGATGGTGGGTGACCAGGCAGAGGCGCTCCTCACCTCCCAGACGGGGTGGCCGGGCAGAGGCGCTCCTAACCTCACAGACGATGGGTGGCCGGGCAGAGGCACTCCTCACTTCCCAGGCGATGGGTGGCGGGCAGAGGCTCCTCACCTCCCATAGGATGGGTGCCTGGGCAGAGGCGGCTCCTCACCTCCCAGACGATGGGTGGCCAGGCAGAGGCGCTCTTCACCTCCCAGAGTATGGGTGGCCGGGCAGAGTTCCTCCTCACTTCACAGACGGGGTGGCTGGGCAGTGGCGATCCTCACTTCCCAGACTGGGCGGCCGGGCAGAGGTGCTCCTCACTTCCCAGGCGATGGGTGGCGGGCAGAGGTGCTCCTCACCTCACAGACGGGCAGCCGTGCAGAGGCGCTCCTCTCCTCCCAGATGATGGATGGCCGGGCAGTGGCGCTCCTCACCTACCAGGCGATGGGTGGCCGGGAAGAGGTGCTCCTCACCTCACAGACGGGGCAGCCGGGCAGAGGTGCTCCTCTCTTTCCAAGGTGGGTGACCAGGCAGGGCCCTCCTCACTTCCCAGACTATGGGCGGCCGGGCAGAGGCTCTCCTCACTTCCCAGAAGGGGCGGCCGGGCAGAGGCTCTCATTTCCCAGAAGATGGGTGGCCGGGCAGAAGTGCTCCTCACCTCCCAGACGATGGGCGGCCAGCAGAGGCGCACCTCACCTCCCAGACGGTGGCTGGCCGGGCAGAGGCACTCCTCACTTCCCAGACGATGGGTGGCCGGGCAGAGGCGCTCCTCACTTCCCAGACGTGGGTGGCCGGGCAGAGGTGCTCCTCACTTCCCAGACGGGCGGCCGGGCAGAGGCGCCCTCCTCATTTCCCAGACGATGGGTGGCCGGGCAGAAGTGCTCCTCACCTCACAGACGGGCAGCCGGGCAGAGGCGCTCCTCACTTCCCAGATGATGGGCGGCCGGGCAGAGGTGCTCCTCACTTTCCAGACGATGGGTGGCTGGGCAGAGGCGCTCCTCATTTCCCAGAAGATGGGTGGCGGGCAGAGGCGCCTCCTCACCTCCCAGAAGATGGGTGGCTGGGCAGAGGCGCCCTCACTTCCCAGAATGGGCGGCCGGGCAGAGGTGCTCCTCACCTCCCAGATGATGGGTGGCGGGCAGAGGCGCCTCACTTCCCAGACATGGTGGCTGGGCCGTGGCGCCCTCACTTCCCAGAAGGGGCGGCCAAGCTGAGGCGCTCCTCACTTCCCAGACGGGGTGGCCGGGCAGAGGCTCTCCTCATTTCCCAGAGAATGGGTGGCCGGGCAGAGGCGCACCTCACCTCCCAGATGGTGGCTGGCCGGGCAGAGGCGCTCCTCACATCGCAGACGGGGTGGCCGGGCAGAGGCGCTCCTCACCTCCCATAGGATGGGTGCCTGGGCAGAGGTGCTCCTCACCTCACAGACAGGGCAGCCGGGCAGAGGTGCTCCTCTCTTTCCAGACGGTGGGTGACCGGGCAGAGGCGCTCCTCACTTCCCAGAATGGGCGGCCGGGCAGAGGCACTCCTCACTTCTCAGAGGGGCTGCGGGCAGAGGTGCTCCTCATTTCCCAGACGATGGGTGGTCGGGCAGAGGCGCTCCTCACTTCCCAGACGGGTGGCCGGGCAGAGGTGCTCCTCACTTCCCAGACGGTGGGTGTCCCGGTAGAGGTGCTCCTCAGTTCCCAAACTCTCTTCCTCCCAGACGGTGTGGCCGGGCAGAGTTGCTTCTAACCTCACAGACAATGGTGGCCAGGCAGAGGCTCCTCACCTCACAGACGGGCAGCCGGGCAGAGGCGCCTCACTCCCAGACGGTGGGTGGCCGGGCAGAGGCGCTCCTCACTTCCCAGATGGTGGCTGGCCGGGCAGAGGTGCTCCTCACTTCCCAGACGGGGCGCACGGGAAGAGGTGCTCCTCACTTCCTAGATCGTGGGTTGGCCGGGCAGAGGCACTCATCACTTCCCAAACGGGGGGCCGGAGAGGCTCCCACTCCCAGATGATGGGTGACCGGGCAGAGGCGCTCCGCACCTCCCAGACGTTGGGTGGAGGGGCAGAGGCGCTCCTCTCTTCCCAGATTATGATGATGGGTGGCCAGGCAGAGGCGCTCTTCACCTCCCAGAGTATGGGTGGCCGGGCAGAGTTCCTCCTCACCTCCCAGAGGTGCGGCGGCAGAGGCTCTCCTCACCTCCCAGATGGGGCGGCTGGGCAGAGGCCTCATTTCCCAGAAGATGGGTGGCCGGGCAGAGGCGCTCCTCACTTCCCAGACGGGGTGGCCGGGCAGGGTGCTCCTCACTCACAGACGGGCAGCCGGGCAGAGGTGCTCCTCACTTCCCAGACGATGGGTGGCCAGGCAGAGGCTCTCCTCACTTCCCAGACGATGGGTGGCCGGGCAGAGGCTCTCCTCATTTCCCAGAAGATGGGTGGCCGGGCAGAGGCTCTCCTCATTTCCCAGAAGATGGGCGGCCGGGCAGAGGTGCACCTCACCTCCCAGACGATGTGTGGCTGGGCAGAGGCGCCTCACCTCCCAGACGGTGGGCGGCCGGGCAGAGGTGCTCCTCACTCCCAGACGGGGTGGCCGGGCAGAGGCGCTCCTCACTTCCCAGACGATGGGTGGCCGGGCAGAGGCGCTCCTCATTTCCCAGACGATGTGTGGTCGGGCAAAGGCCCTCATCACTTACCAAACGGGGCGGCCGGGCAGATGCGCTCCTCAATTCCCAGATGGTGGGTGGCCGGGTAGAGGCCCTCCTCACTTCCCAGTCGATGGGCGGCCGGGCAGAGGTGCTCCTCACCTCCCAGACGATGGGTGGCCGGGCAGAGGTGCTCCTCACTTCCCAGATGGTGGGTGGCCGGGCAGAGGCGCCTCACCTCCCAGACGATGGGTGGCCGGGCAGAGGCGCTCCTCACCTCCCAGATGGTGGGTGGCTGGGCAGAGGCGCCCCTCACTTCCCAGACGATGGATGGACGGGCAGTGGCGCTCCTCACCTACCAGACGATGGGTGGCCAGGAAGAGGTGCTCCTCACCTCACAGACAGGGCAGCCTGGCAGAGGTGCTCCTCATTTCCCAGAGAATGGGTTGCCGGGCAGAGGCGCCTCACCTCCCAGAAGATGGGTGGTCGCGCAGAGGCGCCTCACCTACCAGATGATGGGTGTCCGGGCAGTGGTGCTCCTAACCTCACAGACGGGGCAGCCGGGCAGAGGTGCTCCTCAATTTCCAGATGGTGGGTGTCAAGGCAGAGGCACTCCTCACTTCCCAGATGGTGGGTGGCCGGGCAGAGGCTCTCCTCACTCCCAGACGATGGGTGGCCGGGCAGAGGCGCCTCACTTCCCAGACGGGTTGCTGGGCAGAGGCCCTCCTCACCTCCCAGAAGATGGGTGGCCGGGCAGAGGCGCTCCTCACTTCCCAGACGGTGGGTGGCCGGGCAGAGGTGCTCCTCAGTTCCCCAAACTCTCTTCCTCCCAGACGGGTTGGCCGGGCAGAGGTGCTCCTCACATCCCAGATGGTGGGCAGCCGGGCAGAGGCGCTCCTCACCTCCCAGAAGATGGGTGGTCGGGCAGAGGCGCTCCTCACTTCCCAGACGATGGGTGGCCGGGCAGAGGCGCTCCTCACTTCCCAGACGGTGGGTGGCCGGGCAGAGGCTCTCCTCACTTCCCAGACGGTGGGTGGCCGGGCAGAGGCGCTCCTCACTTCCCAGAAGGGGTGGCCGGGCAGAGGCGCTCCTCACCTCACAGACAGGGCAGCCGGGCAGAGGCGCTCCTCATTCCCAGACGATGGGTGGCCGGGCAGAGGTGCTCCTCATTTCCCAGAGAATGGGTGGCCGGGCAGAGGCGCCTCACTTCCCAGACGATGGGTGGCGGGCAGAGGCGCCTCACTTCCCAGACGGGTGGCCGGGCAGAGGCGCCTCCTCACTTCCCAGAGGATGGGCGGCCGGGCAGAGGCGCTCCTCACCTCCCAGACGATGGGCGGCCAGCGGAGCCGCACCTCACCTACCAGAGATGGGTGGCCGGGCAGAGGCTCTCCTCACCTACCAGATGATGGGTGGCTGGCAGAGGCGCCTCACCTCCCAGACGGGCAGCCGGGCAGAGGCCTCCTCACTTCCCAGACGCATGGGTGGACGGGCAGAGGCGCCCTCACTTCCCAGGCAATGGGTGGCCGGGCAGAGGCGCTCTCACAGTTCCCAGACTTGGCGGCCGGGCAGAGGCGCTCCTCATTTCCCAGACATTGTTTCCGGGCAGAGGCGCTCCTTATTTCCCAGACGGGGCTGGCGGGCAGAGGCGCTCCTCACTTCCCAGAATGGGCGGCCGGGCAGAGGCACTCCTCACTTCCCAGACGGGCGGCCGGGCAGAGGCGCTCCTCACTTCCCAGACGATGGGTGGACGGGCAGAGGCGCTCCTCACCTCCCAGAAGATGGGTGGACTGGCAGAGGCGCTCCTCACCTCCCAGATGATGGGTAGCCGGGCAGAGGTGCTCCTCACCTCCCAGAAGATGGGTGGCCAGGCAGAGGCGCTCCCCTCTTCCCAGACGGGACGGCCGGGCAGTGGCACTATTCACTTCTTCCCAGACGTGGCGGCCGGGCAGAGGGGGTCCTCATTTCCTCCCAGACGGCACGGCCTGGCAGAGTCGCTCCTCACCTCCCAGATGACGGGTGGTCAGACAGAGGCTCTCCTCACCACCCAGACGATGTGTGGCAGGGCAGAGGCGCTCCTCACCTCTCAGGCGATGGGTCGCCCGGGCAGAGGTGCTCCTCACCTCCCAGACGGGGCGGCCGGCAAGGCTCTCCTCACCTCCCAGACGATGGGCGGCCGGGCAGAGGCTCTCCTCACTTCCCAGACGATGGGTGGCTGGGCAGAAGTGCTCCTCACCTCCCAGAAGATGGGTGGCCAGCGGAGGCGCTCCTCACCTCCCAGACTATGGGCGGCCAGGGAGGCGCTCCTCATTTCCCAGACAATGGGTGGCAGGGCAGAGGTGCTCCTCACTTCCCAGATGATGGGCGGACGGGCAGAGGCGCCCTCACCTCCCAGATGATGGGTGGCCGGGCAGAGGCGCTCATCACTTCCCAAACGGGGCGGCCGGGCAGAGGCGCTCTTCACCTCCACGAATATGGGTGTCTGGGCAGAGGTGCTCCTCACCTCACAGACGGGGCAGCCATGCAGAGGTGCCTCCTCACTTCTTCCCGGACTGGGCGGCGGGGCAGAGGCACCCCTCACATCTTCATGGACGGGGCAGAAGGGCAGAGGTGCTGCTCACTTCCCAGACGCGATGGCCGGGCAGAGGCGCTCCTCACTTCCCACAATAGGCGGCCGGGCAGAGGCGCTCCTCACTTCCCAGACGGGCGGCCAGGCAGAGGCGCCTCCTCACTTCCCAGACGATGGGTGGTCGGGCAGAGGCGCCTCACTTCCCAGAAGATGGGTGGCCGGGCAGAGGCGCTCCTCTCCTCCCAGACGATGGGTGGACGGGGTGTGGCGCTACTCCCCTACCAGATGATGGGTGGCCGGGCAGAGGTGCTCCTCACCTCACAGACGGGGCAGCCGGGCAGAGGCGCTCCTCACCTCCCAGACGTTGGGTGGCTGTGCAGAGTCGCTCCTCACTTCCCAGATGATGAGTGGCCGGGCAGAGGCGCCTCCTCACCTCCCAGACGATGTGTGGCCGGGCAGAGGCGCTCCTCACTTCCCAGACAAGGCAGATGGCCGGGCAGAGGCGCTCCTCACTTCTTCCCAGATGGGGTGGCTGGGCAGAAGCGCTCCTCCCTTCCCAGACGATGGTTTGCCGGGCAGAGGCTCTCCTCACCTCCCAGACGGTGGGTGGCTGGGCAGAGGCGCTCCTCACTTCCCATACGGGGCGGATGGGCAGAGGCGCTCCTCTCCTCTCGGATGATGGGTGGCCGTGCAGTGGCGCTCCTCACTTCCCAGACGATGGGTGGCCGGGTAGAGGCGATCCTCACTTCCCAGACAACAGATGGCCGGGCAGAGGCGCTCTTCACTTCCCAGATGATGGGTGGACGGGCAGAGGCGCTCCTCACTGCCCAGATGACAGGTGGCCGGGCAGAGGCGCTCCTCAACTCCTAGACGGCCTGGCCGGGCAGAGGCTCTCCTCACTTCCCAGACAACAGATGGCCGGGCAGTGTCGTTCCTCACTTCCCAGACGGTTGGTGGAAGGGCCGAGGCACTCCTCACTTCCCAGACGTGGTGGCCCAGCTGAGGCGCTCCTCACATCCCAGACGGGGTGGCCGGGCAGAGGCGCTCCTCATTTCCCACAGAATGGGTGGCCGGGCAGAGGGGATCCTCACTCCCCAGACGGGGCGGCGGGCAGAGGCGCTCCTCACTTCCCAGACGGGGTGACCGTGCAGAGGCTCTCCTCACTTCCCAGACGGGCGCAGGGAAGAGGCGCTCCTCACTTCCCAGACGATGGGTGGCCGGGCAGAGGTGCTCCTCACTTCCCAGGGGGGTGGCCGGGCAGAGGCGCTCCTCACTTCCCAGAAGTGGCGGCCGGGCAGAGGCGCTCCTCACTTCCCAGACGATGGGTGGCCAGGCAGAGGCGTCCTCACTTCCCAGAAGATGGGTGGCCGGGCAGAGGTGCTCCTCACTTCCCAGACGATGGGTTGTCGGGCAGAGGCGCTCCTCACTTCCCACATGGTGGGTGGCCGGGCAGAGGCGACCTCACTTCCCAGAGAGTGGGTGGCCGGGCAGAGGCGCTCCTCACTTCCCAGACAGTGGGTGGTCGGGCAGAAGCGCTCCTCACTTCCCAGACGATGGTTGCCCGGGAAGAGACGCTCTTCAGTTCCCAGTCGATGGGTTGCCGGACAGAGCCACTGTTCACTTCCCAGACAGGGCGGCCGGGCAGAGGCGCTCCTCAATTCCCAGACGGGGAGGGCGGGCAGAGGCGCTCCTCACTTCCCAGACGATGTGTGGCCGGGTAGTGGCGCTCCCCACCTCCGGACTATGGGTGGGCGGGCAGAGGAACTCCTCACTTCCCAGACGATGGGTGGCTGGGCAGAGGCGCCTCACCTCCCAGACGGGCAGCCAGGCAGAGGCGCCTCATTTCCCAGACGGGGTGGCTGGGCAGAGGCTCTCCTCACTTCCCAGACGATGGGTGGCCGGGCAGAGGTGCTGCTCACTTCCCAGACGATGGGTGGTCGGGCAGAGGCGCCCTCACTTCCCAGACGGGCGGCCGGGCAGAGTCCTCACTTCCCAGAAGATGGGTGGCCGGGCAGAGGCGCTCCTCACCTCCCAGAAGATGGGTGGCTGGGCGGAGGCGCCTCCTCACTTCCCAGACGGTGGCTGGCCGGGCAGAGGCGTTCCTCAATTCCCAGACGGTGGGTAGCCGGGCAGTTTCGCTCTTCACTTCCTAGACGGTTGGTGGAAGGGCCGAGGGGCTCCTCACTTCCCAGAGTGGGTGGCCAAGCTGAGGCGCTCCTCACTTCCCAGACGGGGCGGCCGGGCAGAGGCGCTCCTCACTTCCCAGACGGGTGGCTGGGCAGAGGCGCTCCTCACTTCCCAGACGTTGGGTGGACGGGCAGAGGCGCTCCTCTCTTCCCAGATGATGATGGTTGGCCAGGCAGAGACGCTCTTCACCTCCCAGAGTATGGTAGGCCGGGCAGAGTTGCTCCTCACCTCCCCGACGGTGCGGCCGGGCAGAGGCTCTCCTCACTTCCCAGGCAGTGGGTGTCTGGGCAGAGGCGCTCCTCACCTCACAGACGGGGTGGCCGGGCAGGGGCACTCCTCACTTCCCAGACGGGGCGGACGGGCAGAGGCGCTCCTCACCTCCAAGAAGATGGATGGCCTGGCAGAGGCGCTCCTCACTTCCCAGATGATGGGTGGTCGGGCAGAGGCTCTCCTCACCTCCCAGACGATGGGTGGTCGGGCAGAAGCGCTCCTCACCTCCCAGACGATGTGTGGCCGGGAAGAGGCGCTCCTCCCCTCCCAGACGATGGGTGAGCGGGCAGAGGCCCCCACCTCCCAGAAGGGGCGGCCAGGCAGTGGCTCTCCTAACTTCCCAGACGGTGGGTGGCCGGGCAGAGGCCCTCCTCAATTCTGAGATGATGGGTGGCCGTGCAGTGGCGCTCCTCACTTCACAGACGATGGGTGGCCTGGCAGAGGCGCTCCTCACATCCCAGATGATGGGTGGTCGGGCAGAGGCGCCCTCATTTCCCAGAGAATGGGTGACCGGGAAGAGGCACTCCTCACCTCCCAGACGGGGCAGCCGGGCAGAGGCGCTCCTCAATTCCCAGACGGTGGGTGGCCGGGCAGTGTCGTTCCTCACTTCCCAGACGGTGGTGGAAGGGCCGAGGCGCTCCTCACTTCCCAGCCTGGGTGGCCAAGCTGAGGCTCTCCTCAATTCCCAGATGGGGTGGCTGGGCCGAGGCGCTCCTCATTTCCCAGAGAATGGGTGGCCGGGCAGAGGGGATCCTCACGTCCCAGACGGGGCGGCGGGCAGGAGCGCTCCTCACTTCCCGGACGGCCTCACTTCCCAGACGGGGAGCACGGGAAGAGGGGCTCCTCACTGCCTAGATCGTGGGTGGCTGGGCAGAGGCGCTCCTCACTTCCCAGACGATGGGTGGCCGGGCAGAGGCGCTCCTCACTTCCCAGACGGTGGGTGGCCGGGCAGAGGCTCCTCACCTCCCAGACTGGGTGGCCGGGCGAGGCATCCTCACTTCCCAGAAGATGGGGTGGCCGGGCTGAGGCTCTGCTCACTTCCCAGACGATGGGTGGCCGGGCAGAGGTGCTCCTCACCTCCCAGACGATGGGCAGCCGGGCAGAGGCTCTCCTCACTTCCCAGACGATGGATGGCTGGGCAGAGGCGCTCCTCACTTCCCAGACGGGCGGCTGGGCAGAGGCGCTTCACTTCCTAGACAGGGCGGCCGGGCAGAGGCGCTCCTCACTTCCAAGACGATGGGTGGCCGGGCATAGGCGTTCCTCACCTCCCAGAACGAGGGTGGCCAGCAGAGGCGCACCTCATCCCCCAGACGGTGGGTGCCCGGGCAGAGGCACTCCTCACCACCCAGACTTTGGGTGGCCAGGCGGAGGCGCTCTTCACATCCCAGACGGTGGGTGACTGGGAAGAGGCGCTCATCACCACCCTGACGGGGCGGCCGGGCCGAGGCGCTCCTCAATTCCGAGACGGTGGGTGGCCGGGCAGAGGCGCTCCTCACTTCCCAGATGGGGGTGGCTGGGCAGAGGCTCTCCTCACTTCCCAGATGGTGGGTGGTCGGGCAGAGGCCTCACTTCCCAGACAGTTGGTGGCAGGCAGAGGCGCCTCACTTCCCAGACAGTTGGTGGCAGGCAGAGGCGCCTCACTTCCCAGATGGGGTGGCCAGGCAGAGGTGCTCCTCACCTCCCAGACGGGGTGGGCGGGCAGAGGCGCCTCCTCACTTCCCAGACAATGGATGGCCGGGCAGAGGCGCCTCACTTCCCAGATGGTGGGTGGTCGGGCAGAGGCGCCTCACCTCCCAGATGATGGGTGGCCGGGCAGAGGCGCCTCCCTCACCTCCCAGACGGTGGGTGGCTGGGCAGAGGCGCTCCTCACTTCCCAGACGGGTGGCCGGGCAGAGGCGCTCCTCACTTCCCAGACGGTGTGGCCGGGCAGAGGCACTCCTCACTTCCCAGACGATGGGTGGCCGGGCAGAGGGGATCCTCACTTCCCAGATGGGGCAGCGGGCAGAAGTGCTCCTCACCACCCAGACGGGGTGGCAGGCAGAGGCACTCCACACTTCCCACACAGTGGGTGGTCGGGCAGAGGCGCTCCTCACTTCCCAGATGGTGGGTGACTGGACAGAGGCACTCTTCACTTCCCAGACCGGGCGGCCGGCAGAAGCGCTCCTCACTTCCAAGACAATGGCTGGCCGGGCATTGGTGCTCCTCACCTCCCAGACGTTGGGTGGCCAGCAGAGGTGTACCTCACCTCCCAGACGGTGGCTGGCCGGACAGAGGCGCTCCTAACCTCCCAGACGGTGGGTGACCGGGAAGAGGCACCCCTCTCCTGACAGACGGGGCAGCCGGACAGAGGCGCTCCTCAATTCCCAGACAATGGGTGGCCGGGCAGAGGCGCTCCTCACCTCCCAGACGATGGGTGGCCGGGCAGAGGCGCCTCACTTCCCAGACGGGCAGCCGGACAGAGGCGCCTCACTTCCTAGATGGTGGGTGGCCGGGCGGAGGCGCTCCTCACTTCCCAGACGATTGGGTGGACTGGCAGAGGCGCTCCTCACCTCCAAGACGTTTGGTGGCCGGGCAGAGGCACTCCTCACCTCCCAGACGGGTGGCTGGGCAGAGGCGCCCTCACATCCCAGACGGGTGGCCGGACGGAGGCGCTCCTCACTTCCCAAACGGGACGGCCGGGCAGAGGCGATCCTCACTTCCCAGATGGGGTGGCCGGGCAGAGGCGCTCCTCACATCCCAGACAATGGGTTGTCGGTCAGAGGAGCTCCTCACTTCCTAGATGGTGGGTGGCCGGCAGAGGCGCTCCTCACCTCCCAGACGGTGGGTGGCCGGGCAGAGGCGCTCCTCACTTCCCAGACGGGGTGGCTGGGCAGAGGCGCTCTCACTCCCAGACAGGGCGGCTGGGCAGAGGCGCTCCTCACCCCAGATGATGGGTGGCCGGGCAGAGGCGCCTCACCTCCCAGACGATGGGGCCGGGCAGAGGCACATCTCACTTCCCAGACGGTTGGTGGCCGGGCAGTGTCGTTCCTCACTTCCCAGACGGTTGGTGGAAGGGCCGAGGCACTCCTCACTTCCCAGACTTGGTGGCCAAGCTGAGGCGCTCCTCACATCCCAGACGGGGTGGCCGGGTAGATGTGCTCCTCACTTTCCCAGACGGTGGGTGGCCGGCAGTGGTGCTCCACTTCCCAGATGATGGGTGGTCGGGCAGAGGCACTCCTCACCTCCCAGGCGATGGGTGGCCGGGCAGAGGTGCTCCTCACTTCCCAGATGATGGGTGGTCGGGCAGAGGCCCTCCTCACCCCAGATGATGGGTGGTCGGGCAGAGGCGCCTCACTTCCCAGACGGGCCGGCTGGGCAGAGGTGCTCCTCACTTCCCAGGCGATGGGTGGCTGGGCAGAGGCGCTCCTCACTTCCCAAACAGGGTGGCCGGGCTGAGGCACTCCTCACTTCCCAGATGGTGAGTGGCTGGGCAGAGGCGCCTCACATCCCAGACGGGGTGGCCGGGCAGATGCGCTCCTCATTTCCCAGAGAATGGGTGGCTGGGCAGAGGCGCTCCTCACTTCCCAGATGGTGGGTTGTCGGGCAGAGGCACTCCTCACTTCCCAGACGGGTGGCTGGGCAGAGGCTCCTCACTTCCTCCCAGATGGGGTGGCCGGGCAGAGGCACATCTCACCTCCCAGATGATGAGTGGCCGGGCAGAGGCGCTCCTCACTTCCCAGACGATGGGTGACCGGCAGAGGTGCTCCTCACCTCGCAGATGGGGCGGCCGCGCAGAGGCGCTCCTCACTTCCCAGATGATGTGTGGCCGGGCAGAGGCACTCCTCACTTCACAGACAGGGTGGCCCGGCAGAGGCGCTCCTCAATTCCCAGACGGGCGGCCGGGCAGAGGCGATCCTCACTTCCCAGACGGTGGGAGGCTGGGCAGAGGCGCTCCTCACCTCCAAGACGGTTGGTGGCCGGGCAGAGGCACACTCACTGCACAGATGACAGGTGGCTGGGCAGAGGCGCTCTTCAACTCCTAGACGGCCTGGCCGGGCAGAGGCGCTAATCACTTCCTAGATGGTGGGTGGCCGGGCAGTGGCGCTCCTCACTTCCCAGACGATGGATGGCCGGGCAGAGGTGCTCCTCACCTCCCAGAAGATGGGTGGCCGGGCAGAGGCGCTCCTCACCTCCCAGAAGATGGGTGGCCGGGTAGAGGCGCTCCTCACCTCCCAGAAGGTGGGTGGTCCAGCAGCGGTGCTCCTCACTTCCCAGACTGTTGGTGGCCGGGCAGTGTCGTTCCTCACTTCCCAGACGGTTGGTGGAAGGGCCGAGGCACTCCTCACTTCCCAGACTTGGTGGCCAGGCTGCTGAGGCACTCCTCACTTCCCAGACGATGGGTGGCCAGGCAGAGGCGCTCCTCATTTCCCACAGAATGGGTGGCCGGGCAGAGGCTCTGTTCACTTCCCAGACGGGGCGCATGAGCAGAGGCGCTCCTCACCTCCCAGACGATGGGTGGCCAGGCAGAGGCGCCCTCACTCCCAGACGGGCTGCCGGGCAGAGGCGCCTCACCTCCCAGAAGATGGGTGGCCGGGCAGAGGCGCTGCTCACTTCCCAGATGGGGCAGCCGGGCAGAGGTGCTCCTCTCTTCACAGACAGGGCGGCTGGGCAGAGGCTCTCCTCACTTCCCAGACGATGGGTGGCCGTGAAGAGGCCCTCCTCACTTCCCAGACGGTGAGTGGCCTTGCAGAGGCCCGCCTCACTTCTCAGACGGGTGGTCGGGCAGAAGTGCTCCTCACCACCCAGACGGGGCGGCAGGGCAGAGGCACTCCACACTTCCCACACGGTGGGTGGCAGAGCAGAGGCACTCCTCACTTCCCAGAGAGTGGTTGGCCGGGCAGAGGCGCTCCTCACTTCCCAGACGATGGGTGGCCGGGCAGAGGCACTCCTCAATTCCCAGAAGGGGTGTCCGGGCAGAGGCGCTCCTCATTTCCCAGACGATGTGTGTTCAGGCAGAAGCGCACCTCACCTCCCAGATGGGGTGGCCGGGCAGAGGCTCCTCACTTCCAAGATGATGGGTGGCTGGGCAGAGGCCTCACCTCCCAGATGGGGAGGCTGGGCAGAGGCGCCTCACTTCCCAGACGGGCAGCCGGGCAGAGGCGCCTCACTTCCCAGATGGGGCGGCCGGGCAGAGGTGCTCCTCACTTCCCAGATGGTGGGTGGCCCGGTAGAGGTGCTCCTCAGTTCCCAAACTCGGTGGCCGGGCCGAGGCGCTTCTTACTGCCTGGACAGTGTGGGCAGGCAGAGGCTGTCCTCACTTCCCAGACAATGGATGGCTGGGCAGAGGTGATCCTCACTTCCCAGATGCGGCGGCTCGGCAGATGGGCTCCTTACTTCCCAGAAGGGGCGGCCGGGCAGAGGCGCTCCTCACTTCCCAGACGATGGGTGGCCAGGAAGAGGGGCTCCTCACCTCCCAGACGGTGGGTGGCCGGGCAGAGGCTCTCCTCATTTCCCAGAGAATGGGTGGCCGGGCAGAGGCTCTCCTCACTTCCCAGACGTTGGGCGGCCGGGCAGAGACTCTCCTCACTTCCCAGACGATGGGTGGCCGGGCAGAAGTGCTCCTCACCTCCCAGACGATGGTCGGCCAGCGGAGGCGCTCCTCACTTCCCAGACGATGGGTGGCCGGGCAGAGGTGCTCCTCACCTCCCAGATGATGGGTGGCCGGGCAGAGGCGCCCTCACTTCCCAGACGATGGGTGGCCGGGCAGAGGCGCCCTCACTTCCCAGAGAATGGGTGGCCGGGCAGAGGCGCCTCCTCCCTTTCCCAGACGGTGGGTGGCTGGGCAGTGGTGCTCCTCACCTCCCAGATGGGGCGGCCGGGCAGAGGCACTCCTCACTTCCCAGATGGTGGGTGGCCGGGCAGAGGCGCCTCCTCACCTCCCATACGGGGCAGATGGGCAGAAGCTCTCCTCACCTCCCAGATGATGGGTGGCCGGGCAGAGGCGCTCCTCACATTCCAGACATGGGTGGCCGGGCAGAGGCGCTCCTCACTTCCCAGATGATGGGTGGCTGGGCAGAGGCGCCTCACCTCCCAGATGATGGGTGGCCGGGCAGAGGCACTCCTCACTTCCCAGACGGGCGGCCGGGCAGAGGTGCTCCTCACCTCCCAGACGCATGGGTGGCCAGGCAGAGGCCCTCCTCACTTCCCAGATGATGGGTGGCCGGGCAGAGGCCCTCCTCACTTCCCAGATGATGGGTGGCCGGGCAGAGGCTCTCCTCACTTCCCAGACGATGGGTGGCCGGGCAGAGGTGCTCCTCACCACCAGATGGTGGGTGGCCGGGCAGAGGCACTCCTCACTTCCCAGATGATGGGTGGCCGGGCAGAGGCGCCTCACTCCCAGACGGGACAGCCGGGCAGAGGCACTCCTCACCTCCCAGACGATGGGTGGCCGGGCAGAGGCGCCCTCACTTCCCAGACGATGGGTGGCCGGGCAGAGGCGCTCCTCACTTCCCAGATGATGGGTGGCCGGGCAGAGGCGCTCCTCACTTCCCAGATGGGTGGCCGGGCAGAGGCGCCTACTTCCCAGATGGTGGGTGGCCGGGCAGACTTTCCT